>QFDD01000380.1:0-46467 GCA_006871305.1 Vachellia collinsii | reverse complement strand
CTCCTTTGTCACCTGTAGAATCAGTATGATTAGATTTCTTTTACATATGCCTTTAATAGACGTTATAAATGACATGATTTATTACACTTGTCATAAATTTTAGGGTTAAGAATCATTTTTACTTTAGAATTGTTCATGTAGAAACCAAGGAGATTTGCAAGTTTTTATTTACTTAATATCGCTTAGAAAGTGTTAAAAATGAGTAATGTTAACTTAATAATTAAAAAATTGACATGGATGATCAATGGTTTTTAAGAGTGGTGATATTACTTCTTTCTAGCAATTTTAGAGCTATATTAAACTAAATAAACTTTTGAAAACCCACATATACTTTGTGGATACTTACAAAGCAAAAAATGACCAATAATCCTAAATTTGATAATAGATATTTTAATACCAATATATTGGTTAGATTGCTATAAATGCTAAACATTGAGATATGTATAAACAAGCTTTAGGAAACAAAAATTTTCTACTTGATAAATAATGATGGAGGTTCCCATTAGCCATATATTCATATATTAATGCCCTGGCATCGCTTTCTTTGCAATAGCCAATCAGAGAAACTAAGTGTCTATGATGAACAAACATCAAAAGTTCCACCTGCAATTGAAATTTAACTTTACCATTTAGTATATGATAAGGAACTAATATAGGGGAAAAATCATGTCTATAACTAAATGTCCGACAAAATAAGGTAAAAAAAAAAATAAGGCTATCAAATTTCGGTTTCACCTCTGATTGGAATTCTCTATGCCCTTGCATAGATGAATGAGAAAGTAACTTCACTGCAACTTGAGTGCAATTCTTAAGGGTCCCTAAATAAACTTTTCCAAATCCACCTGCTCCAATCAAGTTTTGGAAGTTATTAGTGATCTCAATGACATCGGAGTGAGAAAAAACGCGATTTCTGGGTTCTGGTACTTCTTGCTTTGTAGAAATAACTGCAAATATTAATAAGGATAATCACAACTGCCAATTCTAAATGTTATAAATGTAGGACTTATTTGATTATATACCTCAAAATAGAATGATATATCAGGAGAAAACGATTTTGTATGTACTTATATTTTTCTCAATTTTTAATTTAGTATCTATGTATTTTACTCTCTTAATTAAATCATTTAACTTTACTCTATTAATACTGTTAGCTCTTGTACATACCGAGCTATTGGTGCTAACAGAATAAAATTACAAAGGCTAATAATATCAACAGAGTAAAATTAAATGATTTAATAAAGAGAAAAAAACACTCATGTACCAAATATAAAATTAAGTAAAAGTTTAGTTACGTATCTACAAAATGATTTTCCTATGAGTGAGTACTTAGATCTTATAATTTTTCATTCAGTGACATAAGTTATATGAGCGCATCATCATCATCATAATACAACCAAGTACCAGTATTTTATTCTTACCTTTCAGTTTTTTAATTTTGATGATCCAAATTCCCAGAGAAATCAAAATCACAACCGTCAAAGCTGAAACTGCTGCTATGAGTGGAACAAGGAACTTGTGCTTTTTGCATGGATCCCTCAGACAAAGATTAGGATTATCTTCGAAACTGAAAGAGATAAGTCAAATGGGTCGGTAACTTTATTGAGTTGTATCTAATAATTCTACTTATTTTCCATTAATAGCCTCAAGAAAAGAAAGAGCCAATCAAGAACCAATATACAGCACATTAAATTAAAATATATGATATTTGCAAAATGATTTTAGTTTAATAAAAAAATTAAAGTAGTCAGAGCTGATGAGCAACTGGGATAGCTAGATTGAAGATGGGAAACCTCATTTCCAAATTTGACTTTTCTTTGAGAGCCTTGGGAACTGAACCTGTAAGCTTGTTGCCACTCAAGTTACTGCAAATTTATCATGTGATCCTCAAGTTATTTAGGTATATCAGGCAAAAAAACATAATATTAATGTGCATGTAATATTTGGTAAAACTTACAGAATTGTCAACTCTGGCAATTTAGCAAGAAATTCCGGTATCGATCCTGACAAGTCATTGCTTGATAAATCCCTAAAACAGAGCAATATTTTTACATACAAGATTCTTATACTTAAGATTTTGTCCTAATTATTGAATCATTATATACTTACAAGGACTCTAACTCTGTGAGTTGTGAGAATGAAGCAGCTATTTGTCCTCTTAACTTGCTGGCGCTCAAGTTTCTGCTTATGTTCATGATTAATTGAGATATACACTAGCTAAGGCAGGAGATGGTGAAGTTTTGTAAAGTATATAGTTTAACTTAATGGTTAAGATGCAATTTTAATAACTATATTTTTCTTTATGAGTGTCTAGCACAATTTAGCTTTAAAGGGTGTAGAAGTATAGATACAATCAATTGAAATCGGACCAGTTTTAATTAACACTACCATTAAAATTTTTAAGATTAAAAATTTTAACAGTAAACATTTTTCTCCCTCCAACCTAGCGGTAGTGCTACAATTGCTCCATTGTCAAATATGCCTACAACCCTTCGAAACTTAATCATATTATATGCTAATAGAGAAAAAGTTCATTATTAAAATTGCACATTAACTTTGTAAAATTAACGAGTGATAATTTGAATTAACACTAAATTAACCCAAGTCAATTAGTTTTACATTTAAGAAACACTCCAACATTTTGTAATATAATTAATGGGTGGAACTAATCATCCAGTTCATACTTCATTAAGGAACGTTCACTTTAATTCAATAAAGTGAAATACTTACAGTGAGATAATTCTTGCGTTATTGTTGTTGACGCTGTAGCTGCATTTGAGTCCCTCCCATGCAAGTTTCTCCGGAACACAGGGGTCACCTTGCCAACTTACTTTGTGGATTTCGTATGTGTTTTTTATGCCCAGAATGGCATCCGCTATTGTTACCAACAATAAATGAGGTTTCAGAAGTCAAAGCCAGCACATGAGATCCCTTCTCACGTCCGTTTTGATTTATCACGTCCATTTTCTGTTAAATGGATGTGAGAAGTTCCACTTCTCACACTTTGGTTCTCAAAACGGACATCACATAGAAATACTTCAAACGTCCCTCACAAAATGGACATGAAAATGCCAAAATACGAACATGAAAAATGTTTGACAGTGACACACATAGAGATCATAAAACAATAGGAATAAAATAGTTGGTTGAGGAATATAGAGAAATTAACGAACCATCTGCTCTGTCAGTTGGAGGTGTTACTGGTGATATGAATTTATAAGTTTCAAAGGCATTAAGGATTGGAGGAGCATCAGATTCTGGATCTGCACTTATGCTGAAACGAAGACCATCTTCATCTGTAACAGTAGCAACTGTCACGGGCTTTAAGTACTCAAGAGTTATCGGCTCTGGGTTGATATTTTTTCCATTAACAGAAATATCAATTACTCTCTTTTGTCCGGCGGGAAGCTTCTCAATTTCAACAAAGTGAAAGTAGATATAATATCTGTAAGAATTCTCAGATTCATAGCCATACGTTAAAGCACAGGAGAGATTCAATGATTTGATGGAAGACATAAGCACGTGTGTGGGTAATTTTTAAGAATCGTTTATGCTTCCAACATCAATATGTTCAGAGCTATTGAACTTTTCCCAACCTTCGTCTTCATCATCAAAAACATCGTCTGCTCGCCACACACGATCATAGATGTCATCCTTAAACCTATATAAATGCTTGAAGTATTAGATAAATGAATTTATAATTACTTTCACATATGCTAAATTCCTTGTATCCTCGATATAAGAGTTAGTTAGGAATTAGATTTGGTCCCAAGTGTGTGCTTAGATGATTTCCAAGACCATGGCTTTGGAGAGAAAATCATAGCCATGGAAAAAACAATCCTAACAATTTATTTTTAAATTTATAACTTAGTGGGTTGTAAGTTAATTCCTTAATTATGAACTGAATTAATCTTTGTTGGCTAACACTTATTTTTCTTACAATCAATTTTTCCACAAAAACCATGGTTTTGTTATCAGCGACACAAACTCTCTTTCCTTCAAAATCTATTTTTGTCAAAGAAATCATAGTTTGGGGGTTGAAAGTCATGGTTTTGTGGAAACTATTCTACAAAAATATATTCTTTACAATCACTTTTATTATTTTTCTCCATAAATCTAGTCTTCAAAATTTAATCCAAACACACCCGAAACTAAATATAAGATCCTAATCCATTTTATCTTTCAAATTTATTATATTCTTTCCCAGAGAATCCTATTAATTGCCCACATTATAGAGTTTCTATCTATCAGCAGTCATGATGAAATATGATATTTTAGAAAAACCAATACATAGTTTTTACAAATAACCTACTTAAACAAGTTCCTTAATTTACACAAATTAAATATCTAATTTTTATATTAATGACCGGGGGAGAAAGTGTAATTCATTGAAAGACCTAGAGATGATGAAAACATGTATGCAAAGACTAGAAACAAATGAATAGAAGAGTCACCTTGTAAACAAGTCTGAAATAAAATCAGTGGAACCAACATCGACTCTCATGCGACTTACTAATAGTGATTGAGAAGGAGATGGAGTTAGATAAATAGAATTGGTAAGAGGTCGTAGTTCCAGTGTAGAAATGAAAGGTGTTCCTCTGTCAGTGTTAACTAGGCAAACGAGAATAGTGTCGGTAGTGGGAGTATGGATAATCTCTTCAAAAGAATAACCAGTAGGATCCAAATCCACGGTTTCCCAAATATCGACATTGAGGAACAAGTCAAAACTTGGAGTTTGATTTTTGGCATCATAATTTTCATTCGCAAAGAAAGCTCTGATGAGGTAATGCTGGTTATTGCGTTGTTTTGGTTTCAAGGTGTAGCAGTTTTTTTTCCCATCTGGGAAACTTCTCAGTGTCTGCAGTTATCTTCCATAAACAGGATAATTTATGTGAACTATATTTTCATATGCTAACTTAAATTTTTTTCCTGTCTCTACGAAACCAGTATCTGTCTGATATGAGATTCCAGTTTGTGGATCAGTGTACCCACTACTTGCTCCACAGTCAATGCTTATGAAATCTGCAGCGTGCGCAACAAAATATGGTTGGTTTAAGATATCGAAGCAATCAAACATAAGGTTATGGACGAAGACATACCCTAAGTTTATTAGGTAAGATATATATAATATATTAGTGTATGATATGGGAACCAGCAAGCAGTGGTTGATTGATATGGTAACTGATATGCAGTCTCACCCTCACAGAAAAGAATGCAAGTTCGAATTTCAAGAAGCATCACTGCTACACGGAGTTGTAACATCCGTTAGTTAATCGAACCGCACGTATGTTTTTAAGGTTTCTTCTCACGTCAGTCGTATAAAAAGGGATGTGAGAAGTGTGCCTTCTCACGTCCGTTTACCAAAAAAATGGATGTCAGAACAGATCTCACGTCAGTTATATAACAGCCGTGAGATAGAAATGCTTCTAACGTTTCTGATATAGATATCCTCACAAAATAGATGTAAAGATAAAAATAAAGAAGAATGGTGTAGAAAGTTTTTGTTGTAGTAATACACACTTGCTAAAAGGACTTTAACCTTAATGCTCACACCCCAAAAGAGATTGGCTTCAATTTCAAAATGACCTTTCATTAGTAGTCTAGTATACACACTGATGGTTTGCTTCACAGTCTATGCTTATTAAACCTACGACCATAAATATTTTTATAAGCTGGATGGTCTTAGCCTCTTAGGTCATTTGATCACTTCAAGTTAACAAGAAAACTTAATGAGTCAAGTTCTCCAATCATACATAACCACGTGTCATATTCTTTCTCACGTGGATTTAAAATTGAATGATAATATTTCGAAATCAAAACATATAATCATATGTGATTGGAGAACTTGACGTAACAAATATAAGAAACTTGAACTAATTAAATATAATCCTTTTTTTATTTACACAAAAGTTTTGATGAGTTGAGTCTCATAAGCATAGCAATGTCAGGGTTGTGCCTCAATGCTCAAAGAGCACTTACAAGAACATTTACAAATTGCCCCACTAATAAGGTCTTCACATTAGCTGCAGGATTTGAATTCACCTGAGACAATATCAATTATTCCATCCGGCTCTTATTATAAGATCCAAATTAAATAACTGAATTGTGTGTTTCGAAAAAACAGTTAAAAGTAATAAATAGGTAGTTAAATAAACGAATATTTATTTTTAAGTGGGTTGGTCAAAGCCTTTTCTTGAAATAGGAACTGGTTAGGATGCTCATCAAAAGTGATGATCATCTCTAATTAATTAAATATGAACTGTCCAAATTTGATTTGGACAGTCCAAATCTGATTTTTTATTTTTATAAAAAAATTATTTTAATGGGTATAAAATCCAAAATAAAATTAGTCTCTTAATTATTACATTTTTTAATAATAATTGTTTATAAAAAAATTGCTAATTTTAAAAAAAAAATCAGATTTAGATCATTCAGAATGAAATCTAGATGGTCTACATTTAATAGATTAGAGGTTCTTATCATTTTGATGAGCATCTTAACCTTAACCAGGTACCTTGAAATATCCCATTTAGTCAAACAGCTCTCAGGGAGCTGCTTGAAGTTATATGAGAAAGAAAGCTTTGTCTATAGTAGTCTGTTTGGGAGATTTTTCACTAGATCTGATATGACTCGTTCTCCTGTGGGTTGAAAACAATACATTCAATGTTTTAACATCACTCTTATTTAAAATTATAAACAATGACTGGGAGAATGTAATACAAATTTGAAAATTTTTTCACTTAAATGTTAGTAAAATCCAGAATTATTCTATTTATCACTAAGCCCGTTTAATAAGCACCGGTAAATAGTGGAAATGATCGATGTTTCCATTCGTTTAATTAATAGAGATAGATGAAGTATTAGATCATTTTTGAAGAAACTGTAATCATATTATAAGATCAATATGCATGATTTAGTTGTAAACCCCTTACAATAAATACCAGGTGTATATTCCTTAATTATTCTGAATAGCACTTCGTGCTGTACAGCTGTGATAGTCTGAGGCACGTCACTCACCAAAACAATGGATTATATACGTAACCATCAGATATTTTGGAACAAGATAGACCGGAAATATTTCCCTCTCATATATTTCCTCTGTTTTCGTGTATCGTATAAATATTTGAGGTGTTTGATCAAAAAAAGTATAAATATTTGAGGTGAAAAGGTTAATTATTTGATTACTTTAATTTTTCTTAATTTTCCATCTTCTATTTTAATAGTTGTGCGTTTACTTTCATTCTTAATTTTCTGTATTGTGTACTATATTTAACTATTTCTTAAATTGTTAAGAATTATAAAGATATATATTTAGAATAGTAAACAAAAAAGAATATACTTTCTGATTAAATAAATTCTTTTTAATAAAGCCCATAACAATTTGGTTCACTTAGACCTGGACTCACCCTAACCTTTTTTTATTTTTTATCCTTTCCTCAAATTTCTTGGTTTGCTAATTATTTTTATATGAATTTATGCAGTATTTGATACCGACGCTCACAGCATTTTAACACTAATCACATTTATGATCCCATATTATTAATTGATTAATTTTAAAGGTTACGATGCATGGAAGTTTCTGAAATGAAGTGTTAAATACTCGGAAGTTTTTTAAAGAGTAATAAAAATAACTTACATATATAATTAGGAGAGTGTTTTAATAATTAGTGAGAAAATTGGATGATATGGTCTCTTGTGAAATGCTGCACCAAATGTATGCTTAGATTAAAATGCCCATTTGGATTTTTATTTCCTTAAGTGAAAAACAGCCACTTAAAATTTATGTTGATCCAAACAGTTACTAAATGAAGTAGATAAGGCCCCCATAAATTTGATCCCAAGAAAGTTTGAAATGATCAAAGTTTGAGTCAAGTCAATTTGAACAAGTAGTTCATCTTAAGTATGACAAGGCAAAGTTTGAAGTGATCAAACTTCCAGTCAAATCCATTAATTTGCCTGTCCCGTGTTTTTATGACGAAGTTATTGTCCTCATCTACCCCCTAGCCCGCCTTTTATTTTGTTGGTCCTTATTACTCCTCTTGTAGTAAATATTTTATTTAATTTTATTTATAAGTCATTTTATTAAATTTTTCATATAAATATATAATTTTACCCATCATTTATTAAATGTTGATCTTGCGGCAAGGTATTAAAGGCTACATTAGACTTTGAACAAGTTGAGATAATAGGTTAAGGGTCAATAGATTAGATTGTGATAAGTTTATGGGTCAGACCAATCATATTAAACAATGTAATTTAATAAAAAATACGCATATTTGATTATGAACAAGTTAATATAATACTAATATTTAAATAAAAATGATTACTCAAGACATAATGTTTTGATACATAAATAGCTCACAAAATTATTTAATTTTAAAAATAAGAAAACGTAAAATTGAGAATATATATTTATTATTACAATACTTTCAAAAGATATGTAGGAACAAATAATAAAATGCTAAAACATAGTCACTAATAGTTTAATTTTTCTTAATTTTCCATATTTTCTTTTAATAGTTGTGCGTTTACTTTCATTCTTAATTTTCTGTGTTGTGTAATATAATTAACTATTTCTGAAATTGTTAGGAATTGTAAAGATATATACTTAGAATAGTAAACAAAAAAAGAATACACTTTGGATTAAATAAATAATTTTTAATGAAGCCCATAACAATTAGGTTGACTTAGAGTTGGACTCACCCTGCACATTTTATTTTTATTTTTCATCCTTTACTCAAATTTCTTGGTTTGTTAATTATTTTAATATCAATTTATGCAGTATTTGATAGGCTCATAGCATTTTAAGTTTATATATCAATATTTTTAACATTAATCGTGTTTACTGTTCGACATTATTAATTCATTGATTAATTTTAAGGGTTAAGGTGCATTGAAGTGCTAAATACTTAGAAGTTTTTAAAAGAGTAATAACACCCTAGAAGTGTTAAAAACATAGAAATATTACCCCACATGCATTCTGAAATGTGAATTTTAATCGTCAAAATTGTATAATTGATCACTCTCTCTCCGCCAACGCCTTCCTTTCCCCTTCCCGTCATCTTTCTTTCTTCCGATGAACATAGGCTAAATTTTAAAAACTTGTAATTTTGCATTTTTTTTTTCAGCCATGAACCTGGGCTAGCTAACTGAATTAGAATTAGTGACTAACAGAAACTTTAATTCCGTATAAGCATTCCTAGGAATAATCACTCCCAACGAATCATTATTTCCATTAAACATGTACATTCTTTATGATATCATTTCATGTTCTCTTCCACGATGATCATCATTCTTTAAAAAATGAAATGTAAATTCATAAAATTAATATCCACGCCACTCCTTAATTCCACCCTCTCTATCTTGCTAGTAGTACTTCATGTAACAAAAATTTATATATAGTCATTTTAGAAAAATCAACATAGATTGTTTTTTAAAAAATAATTAACTTAACTAATTTTTTTAATCTTTAAAAAATTAATTATTTAAATTTTATATTAAGGTTTAGAGGGAGTATGCGTGTATCCAATCTACATAAAAATAACACTTTGAATGCAGTTGGATATAAAGCAAATAGGTATAGTCTAATACTGCTACATTAGATTTGCTATCACCATCTCTCTCGGTTCTTTTGTTTTGGCCAATATCACTATCAGATATTGTACCATAATGTCATCCTCCATTATGTCCAACAACTTATTATTGAAATTTTGTTTGGTTTGGAATCCTATGCTTACAATTTGGTTAGAGATGGTCCAGCACGCAATAGCGATGTTAACATCTATATAAATCGCAATATCAATATATATATATATATATATATACTACTATGGTCTTTAACTTATGAGCTAATCTGTGATTTGACCTTCATTTTAAATATAAGACATCTTCTCTTATTTGTCATTCTTTGTCAAAATTATCACTATCAATGCTCCCTCAACAATAATTAAATAAGGGAGTGATGTAAAAAATTAAATGAATTTTTCCTTGAGACTCAACAGTAATCAAGTTTTTTCCTTTTGCATAAAAAAGGAATGGTTACTTGAAGGGTCAAAATTATCACTATCACTATCCCTATCAACGCTCCCTCAACAAATCATTTTGGTATCAGAGCGGTGGTTCTGGGGAATGGTTGGTACGAGGATGGAGAGCAGACTAGAGAGCTTAGAAAAGGTGGTAGAGGAAATGCAGAGGAAGCAAGGAGAGGCAACAGAGAAACTTACTGGGATAGAGTCCACTATGGCAAGCATTCTGGAGCAGCTCACGCAGGGACGGACACCATCTCCACCACCCCCTCCCCATAATGATGAGCCGGTACCAGCAACAACCAACGAAGGTGACCCAAGGGGAAACACAACACAGGGAGCTAGCAACACTACGCTTCATGACGCCACCAAGCATCGGAAACTAGAGCTGCCATTATTCGACGGCGAGGACCCACTGGGGTGGATTTTCAGAGTTGAGCGCTACTTTGCAGTGAACGGGGTGACCCAGGCGGAGAAGCTCGATGCCGCTGTGGTCAGCCTGGAGGGGAAAGCATTGAGTGGTTCCAGTGGCTCGAAGCGAGAACCCCGGTAACTGCATGGGCCGAGTTCAAGCATGAGGTCATTGAGCGTTTTCATTGCAAGCAAACAGGAGATGAGTTTGAACAACTCTTGGCCCACAAGCAGACGGAGACTGTCGACGAGTACCGAGAGAGATTTGAACTGCTCTCTGCTCCTTTGGAGAATGTCGCGGAGGAGGTCCTGATAGGGGCTTTCCTGAATGGGTTGAAGGACGAGGTACGTTGCGAGGTCAAGTTGATGCATCCAAAGAACTTGAAGGAGCTCATGGCTTATGCCAGACAAATCGAGGATAGAGACCAGGTGAAGGACCGACTGAGGGAGAAAAGGGATAACAGAGCACCGAAGTTACCCCCTACCTCCAAAATGGACTGACTACATACCAACGCTCCCTAAGTTTAGCTTGGTAGAGAACCCGAAAAATACCGGCAATCACGGGGGCACAAAACCAGCTAGAGAGGCTAAGTCCTCTGATGGGGAACGATTTGGACCAACTCGTGCCACCACTCCATTGTCGACGGCTGCTAGCGGCATAGGGAATAGCTTCCCTAAACGGCGTATTTCCGAGGCTGAGCTTCAAAGACGACGGGAGTTGGGCTTGTGCTTTAAGTATGAAGAGAAATTCGGGTCCAATCATAAGTGCAAGAATAAGCAGTTGCGGTTGCTCATCATGGATGAGAGCGAGGATCAGCCTGACGCAGAGCTTATTAATATCCACGAACCAAGAGAGGACCCAACCGAGGGGGATATGGCTTCCCTCGAGCTTTCTGTCACCACTGCAGTAGGACTAACAGGGAAGCGCACACTTAAGATGAAGGGGCTAACCCACGGGCGTGACGTGCTGGTGTTAATAGATTGTGGGGCGACCCATAACTTCGTCGCTCACTCCTTGGTTGCAAACCTCCAAATACCAACCACCACGGTGGGCCGTTACTCGGTGACTGTGGGGGATGGCAGGAAGTGCATATCGAATCTTAAGTGTCCCGAAATTGCTCTGGAGATACAGGGCCTCACAATCAAGCAACCCTTTTACCCTTTTAACTTGGGCAACGTCGACCTCGTACTGGGGGTTGAATGGCTTGAATCACTTGGAGAGACAAGGATGAACTGGCGCCAATTATACATGAAGGTGAAGGTTGACCACAAATGGGTGTGCCTGAGAGGGGACCCCGCATTTACACAGACACAGGCAATGTTAAGATCACTGAAGAAAGCAGTAATGGTGGAGGGAGGAGGTTACCTCGTCGAGTTAAGGGCTTTGGAACATGATGAGAGCCCGCGACTTACTCAGAATGATGCTGAAATGGAGCACATCCTCCAAGACTTTCAGAAGGTCTGCGAAACGGCAAAGGGATTACCACCACGACGATCCTAGGATCATGCCATACGTATTAAGGAAGGCTCTCAACCAGCCAACGTCCGCCCATACCGATACGGACATGCTCAGAAATCTGAAATCGAAAAGCTTGTTAGGGAGATGCTAGTGGCCGGCGTCATACAACCTAGCACCAGTCCGTTCTCTAGTCCTGTTTTGTTGGTCAAGAAAAAAGATGGCAGTTGGCGTTTTTGCGTGGACTATAGAGCCCTCAATCAGATCGCTATTCCTGACAAATACCCAATCCCAGCTATTGATGAACTCTTGGATGAACTCGGAGGAGCCACGATATTTACTAAGTTGGATCTTAAGTCCGGGTACCACCAGATCAGGATAAAGGAAGGAGATGAGTTCAAGATAGCCTTTCGAACTCATGATGGCCATTATGAATTCCGAGTTATGCTTTTGGTTTGATGAATGCTCCCTCTACCTTTCAATCCCTTATGAATGACATATTTCAGGATTATTTGCGAAAGTTTATCCTTGTGTTTTTTGATGACATTCTTGAGTAAGGATAGGGAGACACATAAGGAGCACCTCCGGGTCACACTGACACTCCTGCAGCAACATCAACTCGTGGTGAACCCAAAGAAGTGCGTGTTTGGCCAATCTCAGATCGAGTATTTAGGCCATATTATCTCAGCTGAAGGAGTAAGCGCTGATCCATCCAAGATATCCGCCATGACCCAGTGGCCGAGGCCTACTACGTTGAGGGCCCTACGCGGATTTTTGGGACTCACAGGCTATTACAGAAAGTTTGTGAAGGGTTATGGTCGAATTGCCGCCCCATTAACCCAACTACTGAAGAAAGACTCATTTGCTTGGGATGGACAAGCACAGGCAGCATTTGAGAACCTCAAAGCTGCTATGACCACTCTCCCTGTGCTCGCCATTCCTGACTTCAACCTTCCCTTTGAAATAGAGACCGATGCGTCGGGTAAGGGCGTTGGGGCGGTATTGATGCAGAATGGTCGTCCAATCGCTTTTTTTAGCCATAAATTATTCGATAGACACCAACAGAGCTCAGTATATGAAAGGGAATTAATGGCCATCGTATTGGCCGTTAAAAAGTGGCAGCACTACCTCTCAAGTCAGCCATTTGTCATTAAAACTGATCAGAAAGCGTTGAAGTATTTGCTAGAACAACGGGTCCTTGCCCCTGACCAAAAGAAGTGGGTTACAAAGTTAATGGGCTACAAATTCCAGATTCAATATAAGCCAGGGAAGGATAATTGTGTGGCTGATGCGCTGTCCCGTCAAGACGGCGATGCAGAGTTAAGAGCCATTTCCTTGTGGCAGTATGATGACGCTCAACAGTGGGAGCTTGAGTTTTCCCGTGACGCCAAACTCACAGAGATTATGCAGCAACTCATTCAAGGGAAGGGCAACCCACCACCTGGATACACGATGAAAAAAGGGGTCTTGTTCTTTGAAGGCCGATTGGTATTACCCAAACATTCTCCTAAGACGCGTGACCTCTTGAAAGAATTCCACGACTCACTAACGGGGGGGCACTCAGGATACTTGCGTACGTATAAACGACTGTCCGCAGTTGTTTATTGGTCTGGGATGAAGAAGGATATTCAGGAATATGTGGCCCAGTGTGACATTTGTCAGAAAAACAAATATGAAGCATTGAGTCCAGTAGGATTACTGCAGCCACTACCGGTACCGAAAGCAACTTGGGAGGACATAAGCATGGACTTCATAGGGGGGCTACCCAAAAGCAACCGGTATGACACCATCTTGGTGGTCGTAGACAGGTTTACCAAATATGCTCATTTCATTCCTCTCTCTCACCCTTATAACGCTAGCACGGTTGCGGAGATCTTTGTTAAAGAGGTTATTAAGTTACATGGGTTTCCTCGCACGATAGTTTCAGACCGAGATCGGGTGTTCACTAGTCAATTTTGGAAGGAGCTTTTTGGCAGGGCAGGAACGACTTTGAAATTTAGCTCCTCCTATCATCCAGAAACGGATGGGCAGACCGAGGTCGTCAACCGCAGCTTAGAAACATATTTACGGTGCTTTGCTGGTCACACACCCAAGAAATGGTCTCAAATGCTTCCTTGGGCAGAGTATTGGTACAATACTAGCTTCCACGCCTCTACGGGTATGACTCCTTTTAAGGCCTTATATGGGCGAGACCCCCCTACTCTCCTCAAATGGGCAGATCGCTCTTCCAGAGTTCAGGCTGTCAACCAACAGCTCCACGAACGCAACAGGTTGTTGGAGGAATTACGGGAGCATCTTGAACAGGCCCAAACCAGAATGAAAACACAGGCCGATAAACATAGAAGGGAAGTGGAATTTCAGGTAGGAGAGTCGGTCTACCTCAAGCTCAAGCCTTACCGGTTCAGGTCTCTTGCCCGGAAACCCAACGAGAAGCTGTCCCCACGGTATTATGGCCCCTATAAGATCTTAGAGCGGCTTGGGACGGTGGCCTACAGGCTCCAGCTGCCCCCAACGGCCAGAATTCATAACGTCTTCCACTGTTCCCAGCTTAAAAAAGCCTTACGCAGCACCGCAGTGGCTCAACCATTGCCCACGGGACTTTCGGATGAACTCGAGTTGCACGTCGAGCCTGAGACGGTCCACGACGTTCGCAAGACCAGCGAGGGCAAATTGCAATTATTGATTAAATGGAGGGATCTGTCGGACCATGAGAACACCTGGGAGGACGAAGACGTGATCAGGGCCCAATTTCCCACATTTCACCTTGAGGACAAGGTATGGCTTGCAGATGGGGAAAATGTTGGGCCCAAGAGGTATTGGGGCCAGACATATAGGAGACGAACCAAGAAGGGAGAGCCCAATTCGACTCAACGCACTCAGCACCAACGACGTGGAAGGACAGAGTAGTGGCAAGGCGCAGTAACGGTTTTCTGACATTATCAGTACATAGGAGTGTGTTTTTAAGGAGAGGAGAGGGGCCATTGTAAGACAGACAATGGTTTTTTTTAAAAAAAATTTGTTGGAAGCATAACGATAACCCCTCATCGCTGGTATATTACAGACAGTTTTGGTTCGATAATATAATAATAAAAAAAAATGTAGATGATATTGACTTTAGGAAGCTACGCAAAACGTGTCTCCTTGTAACGCAGTGAAATACTATACTTGCATCCATCTCAGCGAGGGGTGCATGCGATGAGTGGTTATTACGTATCAAATATCAATCCCAATAACAGCGACCAACCAATTGCTCCATCCCCATTAAACCAACCATGTGGGACAACAACAAAAACTCTTCCTTCCTGCTCCAACGTTGCCCCCACCAAAAAATAAATAAATAAAAATCACTTTTTAAATAAAAATTAACGTGGATGATTTTTTTTTTAAAACAGCAAAAAGAATACTTTTCACCTAGCAGTAATTTTTGCGGAGACTTTATGTGGTTTGACGTTAAATAATAAAGGTCTAATACGAAAAAAACAAATACAGCAATCAATTGTAATTCAACAGTTGAGAGATTGAGAGTAATTCGCAAATAATGAACACATGTAATAATGTAAAAATTACAACAAGATGTTTTGAAATTCAACTTGAGAGATAGATTCATCTTATAATTTACTCATTTGGTCCCATTCATAAGATAAAGAGAAAATGAATTTTTTAGTTATATTCAAAAGGTTTTAGGAGAAATTTTTTATGGAAAGGCACAATAATTTTACACTTCATTTATTATTATATTAGTGTTGATTTTATTATCATGTGGTGCGATGTATATTAAATGAGGATAAAGTTAAAAGGTTATTAAATTTTAAAGTATAGTTAATGAAATTTAAAATTTTTGTAATATGTATAAAACAATGGAATCAGGAGAGTACTTTAAGTGAGAAAATTGGATGATATGCTCTCTTGAAATGTTCTATGAAATGTATGCTTAGATTAAAATGCCCATTTGGATTAGTTACATAGAAGTGATTTTGTGGGATAAATATGTTGATGGAGTTTTATATTTTAAAGTCAAAGAAACACTTATTTTAAGTTGATCCAAACAGCTGTAAATGAAATAGCGATGACGATAAGGACCACATAAATTTGATCCCAAGAAAGTTTGAAATGATCAAATTGTGAGTCAAGTCAATTTGTGTTTTTAGCTTCAAATAGTGTGTCTTATCAAAAAAATATAATTAAATAAAAATAGTGGAAAAACTGAACTGGAATCTAAACCAATCGAGTCAATGGGTTAAGGGTTAGTGACTTAAGTTGGGGTAAACCCATGGGTCAAACTGATCATACAAAACAATATAATTTAATAAATATAATCATATGATTATGAACAAGTTAATATAATACTAATATCTAAATAAAATGTTTACACAAGACATAATGTTTTGATACATATATATCACAAAATTGTTTGATCGTAACAATAACAAAACACAATATTGATAATATGTATTTATTCTTGCAATATTTCAAAAACTACAAAGTAATACAATAATAAAACACTAAAACATAGTCACTCATAGTTAATGATAGCCTGATTTTGGTAATTCAAAAAATAAAAATAAGAAATCCTCAAAATAGTGACAAACAAAAGTAATAGATCCACTTAAAGGTAGTATTTTAATCCATTAAAACTAAAAATAAAAATTTAGAATCTTGTAATAATGGAAAATTCAAGCTGAGTTTCCTTGTATAATAATGGAAATTACAAAACTAGAACCAATCAAACAGTAATAACAGGATAGAAAATTCAAAATTCCTGTTAGAAGCAATGCCGTTTTAACAAGGCTATCCGTAAAAGCCACATGCTCACAGGACAGTATGATACAGTTGAAAACACATTTTAAGAGTAACTATGATTACTTAGAGTTGTTATGCTGTTATACAAGTCACAATAATCAATCTGCAACAGAATAGTTGAAAGCTTGTATAAATGTCTCTAGCCTATACACTAGAGAGGCTCATATATGGCATCATTTTATTTATAAATTCCCATTCATGATTCTTTGATAATATAACAGAACTACTCATGGCTCTTCTATTAACTGTTTATGTTTTTCATCTGGAGCACTAAAGGGTGACAAAGTGCAAAGCTCAAAATAATACAAGAGAGTTTATAATGATAAGATGAACAACCACAGTAGTACATGCAGTTTCTTACCTCTCATTAGCCAAATTCCAAGCTTCTTGGCTCAATTCTTCAGCAGTTTCAAGAGTTGCAAGTTAATTTGATATGAATTAATGAGGATGTTCAACATGACAAATAAATCCCATTTCTTTCAAAATATGTCTTTCTATTCCACTCAACTCCATCTTCAAGCTTGCAGCAACTTTCTGAAAAAAGAGCCCATCAGATCCCATTGAAACGTGGCTACGACTGCTTGTGGTCTGCCAGAAAATTAAGGAAAGAAATTGAATTCTACACTAAATGAATGTAAGCTTACACAGACACTATTATGAAGAACTGAGTACCAAGAAAAGGATACAAGCGAAGCAAAGTGCCACTTTCTTGGATTAGATCACAACCATAGATTCTTAGGGTGGTCTCAGTGGCTTCACCTATGCCATCTTTCCGAGGTGGTGAACTTTTTGGCCGCTCATCAGTGAGGTAGAATGTATCAATTCCTGTATAGATCATGTTTTATGCCTGCCTACATTCAACAAAACTGAATCAATTAAGGAAAATATACAAACGGCGTTGCGAATAGATGGAACAATTGGGTTAGCTTTGATTTCTCACAAAGGAGGTCATACACATGAAAGTGAGATTGTCCTTTTCGTCGAATTCAACTCGGTTGATGGTGAGATTCAAGGTTTGTCGAATAGCAACTCCGCCAAAAACTGATAAAAGTAACACTCCCAAACATTTTATTTTATTATTATTATTATTATTGTTATTATTATTGTTCTTATTATTGTTCTTATTGTTATTGTTCTTATTGTTGTTGTTCTTATTGTTGTTGTTCTTGTTGTTGTTGTTGTTGTTGTTCTTATTATTGTTCTTATTATTATTATTATTATTATTATTATTGTTCTTATTATTATTATTATTATTGTTCTTATTATTATTATTATTATTATTGTTCTTATTATTATTATTATTATTATTATTATTATTATTATTATTATTATTATTATTATTATTATTATTATTATTGTTCTTGTTATTGTTCTTGTTATTGTTATTGTTCTTATTGTTATTGTTCTTCTTGTTATTGTTCTTCTTGTTGTTATTGTTGTTCTTGTTGTTCTTGTTGTTGTTGTTGTTGTTCTTGTTGTTGTTCTTGTTATTGTTGTTATTGTTATTGTTATTGTTCTTATTCTTATTGTTCTTATTCTTATTGTTGTTATTGTTATTATTGTTATTGTTATTATTGTTATTGTTATTATTGTTGTTATTATTGTTGTTGTTGTTATTATTATTATTATTATTATTATTATTATTATTATTATTATTATTATTATTATTATTATTATTCTTATTATTATTGTTATTGTTGGCTTAATCGAATCTAACCCCTCTATATAACGTTAGCTGGCTGCAAGCCTCCAATCTGATTCCCACGCACCTCCAAAACTGATAATCTTATGTACCTCATTTAGCCTGTGTTTGTGTACATATTTACATCGTGAAAGTGTAATTTGTTAGTGTATCCACTTTGCTTAAGTCTTGCTCAAATTTAGATTTTTTATTTTGCCTCTAAATATGAGTCATGGTTCAAATTTTAAGGTGTCCTTCTTACTTTTTTTTCAATAATATTCCTGTTAAAAGTATAATCTTCTTTCCCAAAATTTAAGGTAGTAAAGGTTTTAAATTAATTAATGCAGCATAACTGGAACGTAAAAATGAAAAGAAATTAATAATTTTTTTTATATTTTTTGACCAAAGAATAATAATTCTTTATATGATACATAGATTTTACCCTCGGTGTATAATGGAAGGCCTCTCCCCTTGAAGGAAAAAGGTAGCGTGGTTGCGTG
This sequence comes from Vachellia collinsii, assembly GCA_006871305.1. Lineage (NCBI taxonomy): Eukaryota > Viridiplantae > Streptophyta > Magnoliopsida > Fabales > Fabaceae > Vachellia > Vachellia collinsii. Next base: position 27,597 of record QFDD01000380.1, on the reverse strand, counting down.
TGTTGAACTTAAAAATAGAAACGAAGGTTTTGCCCAAAAAAAAAAAATAGAAATGAAGCAAATAAATTTTTGGGAGAATCCCATATAAAGACAATCAATGTATTGAATATGCATAATACCAAATCAGGGTGACTGTTCCAGGTGACAAGTAGAGGGGCAATAGAGTAATTTAATAATATTTCGATATCTTAAATTGGGACAACCACCCTGATTTGGTATTCTAGATTTCATTTCACCTCCTTTTTAGTTGTAAAAGTCTTGTTGGACTTTATGTTGCTTGCGCATCATCCAACACACACACAGGCCTTCATCACAGCCAGCCCTTCAAATTAGACAACACGAAGTTACATCTTGCTAAAAAGAGGATAAGGCCCAGTTATAGATACATCTATTATAAACATTCAGTAAATATTCTTATTTTTTTACACTTTTTTATTTTTATTAACGGCTTCTTATACGTAAGCACGGTGAAATGTACGTGAGAGGAGCTTTTTTGTTGAACGTAGTTCATCGCGCGTGCATGCTTTCGTTGGTTTATCATTTGTCGAAGGAAAGGCCTCCTTGGATAATTGTTGGATTGTGTTGTTGATAACTATGACAATCTCATTTTCATGTGTATGACCTCCTTTCTGGGAAATCAAAGCTAACCAAATGCAAATGCAGAAATCTCCAAATCTTTCTAGCTTCTAAATACTCATCTATATGGTGAGCGTGAGGTACCCCTCACGTGATCATCTTTGCTTTTCAATTATAGGGGCCACGTGCCCCTTTAAGAACATTATATTTCATTATTTTTATTTTATTCTCTATCTATTACTTTTTTTCCTCCTTTTTCTTTAGTCTTTCCCTGCTGTTATTCTCTTTTCACCTTATTTACTCTCCATTTATCTCTTTATCACTTCTTTAATTTCTTCCCTCTCCACTATTCCATTGTTTTCGTTAACCTTAGGCTTCACTGCCACTTTCAGAACGTCATTTAGATTTTAGGAAAATCATTGAGGGAATGATGCAGATGACATAAAATCTGGATGAAGATGAACAAGTCGTTTGGAGAACTTAGGAGTGGGGAAGAAACGGCTATGGCTTGGACTAGGGACAGGTTTGGGCTATCTTAGTGATCATTTTCTCCGACATGAGGATGGCTTTATATTGAAATTGGCCAATAAAAGGGATTCAATGAGAAGGAAGGATCAAACAATGTAGAAGCTGCTCATTCAAGAAGCTGCTCATTTGGAAGGGTTACTTTTATCAGTTTTTGGAAGAATTGCTATGCAACATGTAATATCCAAGTTTTCGATAACTATATATAAAGGTTAAACGAGTAGCTAAAGATTAATTAAGGGTCCAGAAGAATAAAAATGTCATTCTGCCAAATATAGAAAAAGCAAGGGTAATATGGTCATTTTGAAAATTCAAAGACCAAAGAGTCATTTTAAAAATGGGACTAAAGTGGAATTTTGAAAGTTTGAGGGACCAAATTGCCATTTATGAAATTCAAGCGCATTTTGATCAAAGGTTGACCAAAATATCAAAAACTTTACAGCGTCCCAAAAGATAGAGAAAAATTCAATGATAAATAATTAAGGCCCGATTTAGGTGAGAATGATAAAAATAACCTTTACGAGAATTTTAAAAATTATTTAATATTCAGATGTTTAATAAATAATTAATTAGAATATCCAAAGAGGCCTTAGATAGCTGATTCCAAAGCAAGGATAAATAGCTCAAAAATTGTAGGAAATTATAAAATTGTTTCCAAGAAAAAGTTAGAGACGCTTCCTGGAATCGAAAGATTAAAAGGCCAGAAGAGGAATTACTTGGCCACTAAGTAACCGAAACTATGTAAGGATAGAGTGGTAATTTTGATGAAGGTTACTTGGTCATTAGTAAAGACAAGATGGTAATTTTGAAGAAATTACTGGGGCACCAAGTAAGGGCATTTTGGTAATTTTTCCCAAAATATCAGGAAAATTGCCCAAGGTACAAAAATGTGTAGAATAATCCCCTAAAATATATTTAAGGCCAGATTGAGGTTAAATGAGCATAAATATCCTCAAATTGGATTTTAGTAATTAATTAATATTTGGCTAATTATGGGATTTTGAGCCAAATATAATTATTTAAAATACCTAGAGGCCTCAAATAATTATGGCAAAAATGGGGGAAAATAGCTTGAGGATTATGTGAATTTATAAAAATGGTTTTAAACTTAAGTTCAAAGTCATTTGCTTGTCGAAAATGAAAAGTACAGAAAACCTCAAAAAAGGGAAAACTCAGGGAAGTCCCGAAAAGGTACTTCCGGAAAGAGTTTAAGATGGAGAAAAATTAGAAAAGTACCTCTTGAATTATGTGAATTTCCTATGCTGATAGATTTGTCAAGAGATCAGAGGATTTCCAAAACGAATTTATAGAAGGAAATTAAAAGAGAAAAAGAAAATAATTAATTTGAGAGGCTTAGAGTTATCCAATTGGCAATATCAGTACTCCATTTGAAAGAGCAAAACGAGATGGTATTCATGCAGGAAAACTATTTCGTAAAAAGTTGCATTATTATATATCAGTGGAATTCAGAAGGCGGAGTTCATGGAGTAGGCTCCATTGACTTGCCATGCAAGCCAGAAGGCTTGCAAAGCAAGCCAATCTTGGCTATACATAGAAGGGACATTAGGAGGAAGCATACACGGTCAAGACGAGAGGAGAAAAGAGAAGGAGGAGAGGAAGAAAAGAAAGGAAAGAAGAAGAAGAAAGAAAGGAAGGTGTAGGGGAAAAAAAAGAAAACAAAAGAAGAGGAAAAAAAACAGAGAGGAAGAGAAAGGAAGAGGAAAAGAACTATCCAGCCAAAACCTAATGCATAGGAGATATTAGGAGGGTCTACCAGATTCAAGAGCTCAAAGCAAAATAAGCCTAAGTTAACCCAAATATACCAGGTAACAACTATACTAACTCTTACATTAGTAATGCTTATGATTATTAATATGATTGTTTACCATGATTGTATGAGTTGATTGAGCTATGTGATATTGAGCATGCAAATCTTTACTTATATTGTGCATTAGTCATATGCAAGTTCAGTTTAGCAGCATGTAGTAAAATATGCTCATAATCATGGATAGTTATAGTAATAATCATGCATATTAATGTGCCTGTTAGTGTCCTTTTCTACTGAGATTTCCAAGAAATCTCATTCTCCCCAAAAATACAAACCTCTAGGTCCATGTTCAAGTAAAGTCAAATGCAAAAAAAAGGAATCCTAAAAGAGGAGGAATGACTCAAGTTAATATGTAATTAAGTACCCAAGTTGTGATGTATAATTTTATGTGCTAGCAATTTTAGCATGTGGTGCATTATCTGAGTGTTAGATAATTATGTTCGATATGTTAAATATCCATGATTTAAAGTAAATGAGTTGATAAATAGAAAAGGGGTTCAACACCCTTTAATAAACCCTTAAGTTGAACTAAGTTGAAAACAGGACAAACAAATCCAAATTTTATGAAACTTTTCAGTTAAATAGTAAACATCCCAAGCTTTAAAATGTGTCATAGTTTTTCCAATTTGAATGTGTACACAAAAAGTTATGTATTTTCAAAGTTTGAAGAAAATATGGAAAAATGCTGGAAAATCCGAAAACGACAGTGCAACTTGACGCAATAAACTGTATCAATTGAGCCATATTTTGGCCAAACAAGTATTTTTTCCCTGTAGAGGATTGTATAAGCTTCAATTGGAGACTTAAACCACTTAATTTAATTTTTCTAGAATTAGTTATGATTTTTAAAGTTGGCCTAAATTTCATAATTTTTAGTAATGCGAGAAAAGTGTTCAAATTTACTAATTTTAGACATTGAAAAGTATTTAAATGGTTTAGATATAATCTTCAATAAATATTAAAGGGTAATGAAAAGTGATCTGACACAACAACATTTGAATCCCACCATCAACCGAGTTGAATCCCATAAAAAGGACAATCTCACTTTCATGTGTATGACCTCCTTTCTGGGAAATCAAAGCTAACCAAATGCAAATGCGGCATAACACTTCACATATCAGAAGTCTCCAAATCTTTCTAGCTTCTACTGATGGCGGTGTCTTGGCGAGAATGGCATGGGATATGACGGTTGATCTGTTGGTTTTAAATGTCCGGCCGGAAGCTCTATTGTCTGATAGTTGGTGTCTGAAATGTTTAAATAATTGTAGAGAGCTACTTACACACCACATACTAATAAGGGCATTATATTTATTGTGGAATTTGAACTTATGATCTTTTAGGTTATGAGTCAATTACTTATCAATTAAACCAACATTTATTATCTTATAAGATTTAATTATTATTGTTACTATTATTAAGAAAAAATTATTTCATACTAAATGAAATTTATAAGAACTAAAAGGAATTTATAAAAATAAAAGAAAGGAAAGGATGAAAAATCATAGACAGAAAAAAAATTAAAAAAAACATGAAACATAACATAATATTTAATTGAAAAGGAAAGATGGTCACGTAAGGACTATTTTATATACCCCTCATATGCTTACTCTTGTCACAAACAGTGAAGCCTCACCAAGTTGATAATTAAAACTATGTTTTTCACTTAATTTTCTCTATAAAATTGTTTTAAACAATTTTATCTTTATGATAGTAATTTTCTAATGATAGTAATATTGTAGTGATTAGATCACATTTTAAAATTAATTTTTGTGATAAATATTAAGTTTTCACTATGAGTATAGAGGTGCACTAAGATATGAATAATTAATTTTAAACCATTTAGCTTTCTTATTTGGTTGTTGTGAGAATTTTGAATTAATTTTTAGTTTAAAAATATAAAAATTTTCTCTTTATAAATTATTGATACCGATTAAATTTGAGTTAAATAATTTGTTTGTGTTATTAAAAGTAAGCTAAAGTATGCTTATTATTCTTTAGGTATATATCAAATTTTAGTTTAATCCGTTAAATTTAAAAATTACACTTTTAATCATTTATTGTTAATGTTGTTAGTTTTACTTATTAGAAAATGATAACTCAACAAATTTAAATGGTGATTATGAAATTAAATTCCTATGAAATATGGTTTTATTTTTAAATATAAAAATAAGTATATTAAATAATTAATATTTCAGTATGTTTTGACATTATTTAATTTAATTGTAGAATGGTGATTGAATTACCAATAAGCACTTGATTGGATTGGTAAGGACGTCTAACTAGCATATAACTTGGATGCAGCAGCGTTAAAACCTGTTGGGAGAGTTTTCCGCTTGAAGGGTTCCAAAAGTGCTCAATTAGGATTAGTCGGTTGCTTAGACACTTGGTAATAAGTTCAAAAAAAGCGTCGGATACCGGTTGGCTAAAGGCAAATAAAAAAAAAAAGAATTGTGATTGAATTAACATTTTTTGTTAAGTAAAACTAACAGTATTAAGAATAAAGTATTTCAAGTGCAATTTTCAAACTTATGGAATCAAACTAAAATATGTTATAAATTTAAAAGACTAAATGTAAATTTTAACTTTAGAAGTATTATTGAAGTTTTAATTTCTTTATGATGTTAAATAATTTTTTTAGACGAAAAAATGCTGAATAAATAAAGGATTTATAATTTAACAATTTTTAGGGAAAAGATTTTTCTAAAACACATAAAATTAGGGTTCCTTTAATTATAATATAATCATAATTTTGAAAGGATTTAGACTTTGCGATAATATACACTCTCAAGGACAAAAATAGATTACAAATATTTTAATTTAAAATAACAAGATTTTATTTTAATTTCAATAAAAAAATGTTTTTCTTGTCATTGGTCAATTTGTTTAAATTTTATTTCGATTAGGTTGAAGACTCACAATTTTATTAACAAAATATTAATGATTGTTGAAGTGATATCTAAATCAAAGATTATTTTTTAAGGGAACCAATTTAAAGTTTAGACTATCAATTTTGCATGAAAATATATATAATAAATTTCCTGAATTTTTTAATTTTATTAAAATCACATGAATTTTTAAAATATAAAAATAAAATTATGAGTCCTAAACCTAATCAAAATAAAATTTAAACTGGTCATGTAAGAAATATTTTTTAGCGAAAATCTTGTCATTTTTAAATTAAAATATCCGCAGAGCAACTTTGAGCCCGTTTGGATAAACGGTGACAGAAGTAACTTCTTGGTAGAATGTTTTTTAGAAAATGAATTTTGGGTAGAAGTTAGAAGATATAATATGATTTATGTTTGGATAAGCAGTGACAAAAGTAATCTTTTGTGAAAAGGAAAATTTGTTTGGATAAATGTTTGAGAAGTAAGTTTTAATAAAAAAATGACTTATAAGACATGAATATCATTCAATAATATATATTTATATATTTACATTTATTATTTTATATATTGTGATAATTTTAGAAAAAATAAAACGATAAAAATAAAAAAAATTAGATGTATCATAACTGTTTGAGAAGCAAGCTGCATTATATATAAAAAATAAAATAAAATAGGGTACGTGTTGGATAATTGATGTCTTGAACATGGAGATTCTCATTGATCGGAGTTGAACAAACCTCTCATTGATCTGATTTTGGGGTATGAGGAAAGAATTGACAGGAATGAATGTGTGGCTGACTACGTCCTCCAAAATAGGGGATTGGAATTGATGGCAAATGGAGCAATGGTTTCCTCTTCACATCATCAATCAGATTACCCGTGCGCACCCACCAAGAGAGGCGAGAGGAGAGGACAAAATATTATAGAAACCATCCACTGATGGTTGTTTTACTGTTAACTTTGCCTATCGTTCTCTTTTTGCAGGTACATATCAAGATAAGGATACAATTTGGAAGATCATTTGGCGATGGCTTGGACCAGAAAAATTAAATCCTTTTTGTGGTTAGCAGGAATGGAAGAACTCATGCAACTCAATTGAGAATGAAACGCAGATTGACTTTGGTAGCTAGTGCCCTTATGGTTGTTAGCAAGAGGATGACCTAATGCATCTCATTCGTTATTTCCTGAGGGCAACTGAATGCTAGAGATATATGGTACATCATAAAAAATGGGAAATGATCTAGAATATGGCCAGACACAATGGATGCCAAAAATTTGGTAAACTTTCTTGGGTGATTCTGTTTGGATATCTATGCTAGGATATATGACTTTCATATTGTAATAAACTTTTTGGAGAAGATCATATGAATGGAATGATCAATGCTGAATCTAGCTTTTTCAAGGCATGCTCGAATCATGACATCATTAAGCAATATGGTTTGAGTAGACAACGAGCACATGAGTTCCTTGTAGAGCTAGGTGTCAAAGACTGTCATCTAATGGTGGATGGATCAGTCTTATTGAATGGTCGAAGCGGCTGTGGAGGGTATATTAGAGATCATAATGATAGAGGGGTTGTGTTTTAAGCTGTAAACTAACTATTGTCCCTCTTGTCATTGCAGAGTTAATTGGTTTCATATGGGGCCTTAGTCTTTGTAGGGGTAAAGGTTTCAAATGAGTAATTCTACAATGTGACTGTATAGAAGCAATCAATTACTCTTTAAGAGGTTGTGAACCCCACTATCCTTTTAAGGAGATTGTGGATGATCTTAGAAATCTTATGCATTGAGATTGGCAAGTAGTAACCACTTACACATGTAAAGAGGCGATATCTATTGTCGATCAACTAGCAAAGCACTCATACAACTTAGATGATAGTTTTTGTATCTTTGATCAACTACACCTTTTATTCAAGAGGCGAACGTTGATGAAATTATAGCCAATGGCTAGGATGTTGTACTTTTTTGGTTTTAAGTAATGAAATCCAGGTATTATTAAAAAAACATGGAGCTTCTTTGATAAAAAAATAAAATGATAATTTTATATATCTCTATCTCTCTCCCCCTTTTCTTTCTTTAAGCCTTGGCTTTCAGTTTCCCTATCTTTCCTCATCAATTTCTTCCTCTCCCTCTTCATCTCTATTCCCCTCGTCTCTGCCTATGGCCACTATCTTAGCCTCCACTACTACGACTGATGTCCCTACCACTAACCCTAGTATCTAATACCTCTTCTAACATGACTGTTTCTCTGATGGCTATGAGGCCTGTGCTTCTCTCATCTTTGTCACTCTCTCTTCTTTCTCATTGCTCTATAATTTTCATGAAGAATTTTGGCAAGCTTGTTCAAGAACCATGGGGTAGACTCATAGTTACAAGAGAAGATGATGACGGGAAAAAGGCGGTGGATCTACAGTAACCTTAGAAAGAGATGAGCACATCTAATTATTCCTTGGTTTGAATCTATTTTGACACAGAGCAACTTGAAGTGCTCCCATCTCTAAAGATTTTCGTTGGAAGGAGAATGAGCTTTTTCGCTAGAAGGACCCTCAATTAGCTTCTCAGTGGAAGGATCTTTTACGCCAGAATGACTTCTAATGTAACATCCCAAATTTTGGGTAACATATTGTGAAATGTAATTGAGGCTTTAGGAAGCCAATTACAAAATTTTTGGACTAGGATGAATAAATTTTTGGGCTAAAAGTATTTTAAGGAAATTTGAGGAAAATAAATAAATTGCCCAAAGTTCATCAGAATAATTATTTTACATGTTAAGGGTCACATTTGAGGGAAGAAGTTGCTTATTGGAAAATTTTATGCCCATTTGGGATTATTTAAGGAAGGAAAAAAAAACAGAGAGAACAGATATTTTGGGCATGCCACACACGTGGCTTAATGCCACCCATGTCTTCAACTTTTCTCCTGTGCACTCCAACTCATTTTTCCCCTCAGCTTCTGCGTTCTCTTTCATTCATTCTTTCCTCCTTCAACCAACGAGCGAGAACAGAGAGTGAGAGACAGCGTGAGAGCAAAAGCGTCATTGAGGCCATGGAGCTCGTCGGAAAATGTGGTCAAAAAACGCAAGCAGCTAAGAGATCTGGATGGGTGAGCTCTGAACCATTCTTCTTCGTCTCTGGAACTGTTCTTGGGTTGGGATTTGAGTTTTAAACAGTGGTGAACTCAAAGGAATGTCATTGATTTGATTAATGGATGTTTAAATCTGTGTTTACCCAAGCTGAATAATGCTTTTCATGTGATGATTCACTGAGTTGTGTGTGTTTGAAGAGTGACTGTTGGTTGTCCGAATCGGGTTCCCTATTTCTCTGAGGAATTAATATTGAGCTGTGATTTCTTGTCTTGATAATGATGAGTGCTGAGCATTGGGGTTGTTTAACAGTGTGCATGTCATTTTTCTAAGTTTTGGAAAGCTGAAACAAGCCTTAGAAAATCTGGAAATATATAAGTATGCATGTCTGTATATAGATATATATAGGCATTTGAAAGCTGGAACAAAAGTCTTTGGAATCTAGAAATATATATGCATGCGTGTTTGGTATGTATATATATGTATTTTGAAATCTGGAATTTTAGTGTATATGTATGTGTGTATGTGTTGGAGCTGAAACAGGAGCCTCGGGTTCTTTGAAATTGATGGTAAAAAGGGGATAAATATATATATGGGTTTATTCATATGCATTGGAAATGAAGATGGGTACAGGTTGGTGTGTATTTGTGTGTGTGTGTGTATATATATGTACTCTATAAGCTGGAGTTTAGTCTATGAGTTTAATATATGGATGTCTGGAATTTCTGGGCAATTAATGGTTGCAATGAACTCTGTCATTGTGCAAAGAAATGCAGCTGAACACGTGTTTGTGCAAATTTCAATCAATAAATAAATTAAAGGAGGTTTGTGGTCACCGACAGTATGAAAATAAAATAAAGCTACTGCTTCCAATGTAAGACGAATGAAAATAATTGTATTGATGACTTTTGTTGAGATACATGAGGATTTGAGTAATATGGACTATGAGGGAGATGATAAAATCACAGAGCGTAAGAGAGATGCCCTGGAATATGAGAAAAATCCCTGTCATATGAGATACAGTTGGAATAAATAAGTGGTCTACTCCTTCCTGTCACCTGTCCAGTCTGTCTAACGGTTCCCTAAAATTTAGGAGTGGTGGATGCTGAATTTGTGGATATAATTGTCCACCCAAAATCTGTGGGATGCTGAAGACAGATCTGCATGGGAAGCCTCAACGTGTCCCCTCATTGACTGACTATTGCACCTTCAGTTAGATCATGTCTTACTGTGGGCCTGTGGACTGGGCCTAAGATTGGTATAACATAGTCATTTTTTGGGGCATACAACACGCCCTCTTCATCATAAGTGAAATAGTGTGCTTTGAGTCATTGCATGATTGGTTCATCTCTTTGTTCAGGGAAGATGTGAGAATGATATATTGAATGGATGTTAGTAGAGTTATGGGAAATTGTGAAAGGAATTAAGTTCAACAATTCATCCAGGATTCGTAGAAGCTAAAATAATCACATGCATGTTGATTTTTCATGTTCTAGCAAGCATTTTTAAATCTGGAAAATTTCAGAGTTAATAAGGGTTATTTTTTCAACCATTTTGAGAAGGCTGGACAGTGAAGGTTACGATATAAGTGTTAATACATGTATGTGGTTGAAAGCCTAATGGGTTCTAATTTTTAAAGCATATCTTCAAATCTGGAAAATGGTATATTTTCTGAGGAAGCAGCTGACTTTGAACAGATATTTAAATAGCCAAATGATCTTTGTTGACCATGAAATTAGGTAAGCAAGTAGTACTCATAACAAGCTTTAAAATGAGTACTAGAATGCATTATTTGAACTAGTATATTGTAAGTTATGAACCGTGAAGTTTGGTTCTTAAATCTGAAATATTAGAGAAATTGCTTAACAAGCAACAACTTCTGAGCATTAATCTAAGAATATGTGTTAATTATAATCTGTGGATGATAATTTTCCTTGAAAGAGAATAATGAGAGCTTCAAATAGAAGCTTGAACCATTGTATTTGGAATTGCATGGAATAAGTTATGATTTTTCAAAGTTATTGAAAAATTCGAGTGTCAAGGAAATAGAATTAATGTAAAAGGGTAGAAATGGGGTTAGGAGAGAGAAATGAGCTTAATGAAGCTAGATAAGTGTATAATTAACAAAATATTATACGTGAATGTTTTTAGGATTTGATATCTGCCTGAGCACCCTAAGGAAGGCTGGAGAATGGAGTTGCTAGAGAAGGTAACAGTAAACGAAGGGAGACAGGTAGAAACCCTTTTTATCTTATTATCATGTATTTAATTCTGCATGCTTGTTTGTGCCATATGTGTTATGCGTGCTGAGATACGTGGATCGATTCCATGATGGAATGATCGTATGCTCTTAACAGAGTGGTACTCGTGAAATAGAGTACGGATATTGCTTTGCATGCTTTGCAGAATAGCCAGTGCTGGGAATGAACGGTTATTCGGATGCTCAGTGATTGAGTGGTACCCAGGTAAGGGTATGATTGAATTGCGTGTTATGCAATTTGTTATTGTCCATGGCCATGTGATGTGTAAAGCTGATGAGGGTGATCCTCATGATGTGATATGCAAAGTGTTGAGGGAGATCCTCATGATGTGATTTATTGCGTATAAATGCTGTATGACCATATGGCTTGTTTTTGCATGATTGTGAATTTTATATATGAATATTTGATAAACTGTTGTTTCTACAGAGATTTTTGAATCTCACCCTCCCTTTCAAACAAAATACAGCTAAAGCAGGTAGCTCAAGAGACGTGGAAGTTGTGATTAAAGAGGCACAGAAGGTGAGAATGAAGGAGATTGAAGAACCCCTTTTTACATGGAATTTTGGCTTAAACTAGTAGTTATGGATTCATTTTAATATAAGCATAGATGGCTTAAATGCTCAGGTATTTATGATTGTACAAATTGTGTACATAATAATATGAGCCAGAAGGAAATTGCGCAGCGAAAGCGTGGGGAGCCCATAACCCATAGGTCCCAGGATCGAAACCTGACTCGGTGGTTACTTTAAAACTGGCTTTACATAAAAGTTGTTTAAAAATTTTTAAATTTTTCAGAAAATCCCATTATAACACGTTAAGCTAAATGGGGTGTGACATCTGACACGACAGTGAGCCAAACACATGAAATCCTCAAAGAATGATTTGTGCCTCCCTAAACGTTTAGTTTCTCAGACAGACCCTTTATCCTTTAAAGTATAACTTATCCCAAAGTTTAAAATCCTTTTAAATTAACATTATAAATAAAGGAGTCCTTCTTAAAAAAATCAAGAATGAGTTCATTGATTAAAAAATATTGTTTACAGGGGATTGATCTATCCTTCTAAGGGTGATTACTTGACCCTAAAACTCTTAAAGACTTCTTGAGCAAGACCCATGTTAACCTTTCTTTGGAGAAATATTATGTTATTCTCTCTCTTTATATTAGTGGGGACTCAACATCCTCTCACACTAATCACAATACTAAGACCCTATATTTATAGAGCCTATTCAATTAGTGATATTTGTTGAGTGGTAGAGGAAGCTGAATAATTCTTGTACATTGAATAATAGGGGAAAAATTACATTTATTTGACGTTAAACCCTTACATGTATAGAGCTACAACATACATTGTTTGTTACAAACATAATGGGCGTAGTAGCCCTAATATCTAAGCCCTATTTCTTACACTCCCCCTCAAGTTTGGGGTTATATAGATTAAAAAACTCTTGATTTAGCAATTTCATTTGTATATCTTTTCCTACTGCTTTCTGCTATCATTGTCCAGGTAGAAATCTCTAAGCACCTCAGATGAAACCTCATTAAATATAGTCATGCTCAAGTACTTAATAGGATCATCCTTTGGCATAGTAGGATAGCTTCATGTTACTTTTGTCTATGACAGTCTCCCACTTATCACTTTCGTGGAACTTTTCATCCAAGTTTTCCATTAGAAACTTCAAATCTACATCTGTCAAAAATTTTGATATTCTGAACTTAGAATTCAATCGGCGAACAAATTCTAAAACCAAAACAGGTTTGGATTTAGAAGAATAGGCCAAGGAAATCCTTCCAAATTGCCAAAGCATCAATAAAATGACTAGCACAATTAACGTTGCCAACCATCGCAGAGATTTTCCCAGGAAGTTCTTCCGATGTTGCATTCAATACATTCATTACCGTTGTCACCATGACATTAACCATAATCATCATTCGAAATTTCTCCATTGTTTGGAATCTTCTTTCCCCCTTTGTATTCTCCTCTGTTTCTCCCTCATGTAATGCTAAAATCAATGGTTTGAGGCCACCCCCTGCCAAATCAATAATGTTCTAACATTGTTTTGAATTTGTAAAATTTAGAAAATACAAAGCATGAGGTTTTCAGCTCAAAATCTGAAAAGCAATGGATTTATAGAATCATCATTGGACTCTCCACAAATTGTACTATGTCCCATTATTCGTCGATTCAAGGAACCTCATTCTCTGCCTATGGACAACTACATCATCCTGCGGATTTATTCTTCTTCTTAAAGCTCTAATTTCCTCCGACGGTTTTACATTTCATTCAGATTCTTTTTTTATTCACCATTGTCGAGCCCATGAAAGGAAAGTGAGGGTTTCGTGTCTGGGGAGGAGTATTCATCGCTGTTTTACACAGATCGCTTGAAAACCCTTTCCTTCTCTATACCATTTCTACACCTAAGAAAGAAAAGTGAGGGTTTCACTACCTCATAGTTGCTCTTCTTGTCGCCTATGGAGTTAGAGCAAGAAAAGCAACCTAGATGCACTATTTGGCGTTTCCTTTTTGAGAGAAGATGCATTCAATCATGCTGGGACCCTTGGCATTTTGCTTTTCTTGGTGTGTTGATGCTAATTCTAGAAGTGCATGGGTTGGGTCTTGTAATATCTATGTTTTTTTGTGACTAAAATAAAGGCTAAATGAAAAACTTTGTTAACTTAGGGCCCAAAGAGTAAAAGAAAGGAAATGAAGGGTAAAAGAGCTAATGTAAGAATAGGAAGAAAAGTTAGGAACCAAAATGTTATTTTGAAAATTTAAGGACCTAAGAGTAAATTAAAAATGGGATTAAAGTGGAAATTTTGAAATTCAAGGACATTTTGGTAAATAAGTGGAAGTCCTAGGGTATTTTGGTCAAAGTTTGACCAAAATATCAGAAAATTTTTTAGGACAATATCAGATAGAAAAAAATTCACTGATCAGTGATTGAAGCTTGGTTTAAGTTAAAGTGACCAAAATAACCTTAGCGAGAATTTTAAAGGTCATTTAATTTTTGGATGTCTAATAAATAATTAGCCAAAAATAATTATTTAAAATATCTAGAGACCTCATATATCTAAACCCAGAGTAAGGAAAAATAGCTTGAAAAGTTTAGTATTTTGTAAAATTGTTTCCAAGGGAAAGTTAGAAACAGTTTTCCATATCGAATAAAAAGAGCCGAAAAAATTTGAATTAGGATTTTCTTTAAAAATTAATTAAAGACATTTCGGAAAGCAATTTTGAGAGAGAAAAATCATGTGAGTATTAGATGAATTTAGAGAATTTTCAATGACCCTAAATCAGTCAAGTGATCAAGAAATCACCGAAAAGCATTTTCGTTGCTATGGAAACTTAAATTTTTAAAAAGGAAGAGGAAGGGACCACATTTTGCCACTTGGAAGAGCCTTATTTCATGAATAAAAAGAGGGTGAAAATATCTCAAACAAGTGGTAGAATATATTGGAACAAAGTGATTTTATCAATACAAATGGGACCCACATAAAGTGGCGCATGTTATTACTTCACTTGAGGACATCTTAAGACCTCTTCCTCCACTTTCCAGCACTCAAGGTTGGCCATTCAAGGAGAAAAGAAGAGAGAAGTGGTGTGGAAGAGTAGGACACAGAGAGCAAAAATTCTCAAGAAGGTTAAGTCTAGGTAAGTTCTCACAACAACTCTTGCATAATCATGATCTCTAGCTTCTCCTCTTCAACCCTATAGGTGTATTTTAATGTTTCATGGTGGATTATGGCTGCTGTAAAATCTGGTTCTTGAGAGAGAAAAGTGAGGAAGAGAGGGATTTAGAAGAAAAGATTGGTAGGGAATTGCTCCATGCATGCTAGGGAGTTGATTGGTGTTTGTTTTGCATTGGTTGATGATATATATGAATTTTGTGTTGAACAAAATTCCTCTTGTGTAGGGAAGGAGTGTTTTGTGTTAAATAATGCATGAGAAGTGGCTAAGTAACAAGAATATGCACTTACATGCAAAGGAAGTTGAAAAATCATTTTTTGGCTATTTATGGAAATTTTTGGCCAGACCTGGTTACGAGGGAAGGAATGAGTTTTTGATGATTTTAGTGCTTCCATTGGATTTGAAATGCAAAATTGTGTAGCATAGAAGTGAGAGAAGGATTTTGGGAGCATTAGAATCAAGTGTAGAAAGTTTAAGTGTTTTAGGATCCTTAATGTTCAAGAAGAGTTTTGACATGTTTTAAGGCTTATTAATGACTTAGTATTAATGTTAATTGCATAATATCCTATGTAGGAAATCGATTTGCCAAAGGGAGAATTTGAAGGAAGAGGGAAGTGCAAAGTCACAAGGCAAAGTTAAGGAAGCAAGGTAGCAAAAGCTACAAACCCTACATTAATGTTGGCATTGATGATTGTTTATGATTTGTGCTATGTTATGTGTTATTTTGATGATATTTGGGTGTGTGATAATATGTTCTTAACATGCCATGGTTATGTGTAAAATGTTTGAAAATGTAAGCATCACATGTTCATGCATAATTAGCCAAATAATAAATGATGATCATGCATTTTTGGTGGATGTGTTAGTGTTTTTGCTATGGGGATTTCCATGAAATCTCACCCTCCCAAAATAACCCTTTTTAGGTCCAAGTGAAAGTAAGGGCAAAGGCAAGATAGTAGATGAGTAAGGGAAGCTCTCTGAATTATGATGTAATGCAACTTAATCTTTTAGGTTTAAGTGTTTTCTGAATCTTTGAAACATTTGTATAAATTAAACCTCTACATATTTTGGCATGTGGATATATGGACAGCCATGTATAAACGTGTTAAGTTAGTTATGGAATGATGTTTAAGGGACTATGTATGCCTAGTTCAAACTTAAACAAGCTAACATTGCACAAAAGGTCCAACACCCTTGCCAAGACCCCAAATTTAGGCTACTGGGAAAAATAGCAAATGAAGTCCAACTAAAGTGAAATTTTCTAGAAACATAGTTTGTATGGTAAGATTTAACATGAGCCCAAGTCCACTGAATTTGAACATTTGTACAAAAAGTTATAACCTCTCAAATTTGAGAGAAAAACCTGGAAAAATGAAAAATTACCATATAAATAGTACAATTTCACGAATTAAACTGTATCAATTAGGTAAGAAATTGGACAAAGTGATATTTTTCCCATGTACATAATTTCAAAATCTTCATTTAGAGACTTGAACCACTCAATTTCAAGTTTTCTAGAATTAGTTATGAATTTTCAAAGTTAGCTCAAAAATATGAATTTTTACCAAATGAATAATAACTTTTGGCTAACTTTGGAATTTCATTTCTTTGTGCCATTTCAAGTTTGGAAAGCACTAGAGAGGTTCAATAGTGGTTTCTAATGAAGGTAAAATGTAGATAAGTGAGGTGTCATTGGTCTCGGTTTCTTCTTTATCGCGCCCAACACTTCTACCTTCTTCTTGCTTACACTACCACATATTGATCAATAGACTTTGGTCAAATATGACATTAGACATCGGTTAATTATGTGACATCTAATTGAGTGACGTTGATTCTTGAAAAATACATCATCAATTAAAAACATGATGTTAGACCCAAAAGAACAATGGTTCGGAAAGAAGGATGTCTGAAACAACGTCGTCGGTTAATAAAAAACTGACAACGTCATATAAAAATAAACGTTGGATAAAAGTAAAGATTGATGACTATTTTTCTCATAAACTTGGTTCAAATGAAATATAAACGTTGGTGAAGTTATGAAACTGATGACTAAATATATTTTAAAGGCTTCAGTTATTATTATAACCGATGTCTTTTTTTAAAAAAAAATATGCTCTCATACCCAACCTGTAAGGGATAGAATGCATAGTATAAATTCAGTTCAACAACCACATTTCAACACCGTAGTGTTTATAAATCAAACAAATGAAACCATAATTTTATAAATGTTAAGCAAATTACATTTACAGTTGATGGATAATACATAATTGAAGAAAAATATATGAATACACTCAAGGCTAAAGGGGTCTATCCTTCAAGTTTATGCCTATCTAAGTAATGTGAAAACTATACATCTATACAACATTCTTAGCTTTCATAATGATTGATTTTTTGGCTAGCAACGCATTGGCCAGCTTATCGCGTATGAAATTTATTTTGTGCTTTGAGTACAGAGTGACCTCTTCAAATGCCTGCAAATGGGAAGGAAACATGTTATATATAGATATCAAAATAATTAAAATTAATTTTGACTTAAATGAATTTGTTTGGTGTCACTTACCTTATCGAGATCAACAGTAACCCCAGCTTTCACAATCTCATACATGTATTGGATAACATAGTACCCGCACTCATCAGTATGTGGTTGACGCCGATACTAAACAAATTTGTTTGTCAATATTATGAAAAATTGATATTATCAAGTAGGAAAGGACTGCTTTGTAAAAAGTAAACTTACTTTAAGATAGAGCCATGTAGGGTCTTCAACTTTCTTCCCGTTCCACTTTTTGGCTATGTAATATCCATACTTTTTGTAACTAAAATAAAGGACAAACAAGTAATGGTAAGCTGAACCAAGGCCCAGAGAACAATAGAAAAAGAAAATGAAGGGACCAAATTGCTATTTAAGGAATTCAAGGGGATTTTGATAAATCAGTGAAAGTCCAAGGGTATTTTGGTCAAAGTTGACCAAAATATCAAAAAACTTTTTAGAGCATCAAAAGATAGAGAAAAATTCACTGATCAGTAATTGAGGCCTAATTTAGATCAGAATGACAAAAATAACCTTTGCGGGAATTTTAAAGGTTATTTAATATTTGGCTATTTAATAAAATAATTAGTCAAATATAATTATTTAAAATACTCAGAGGCCTCAAACATTGGATTTCAGGGTAAGGAAAAATAGCTTGGAAATTCTAATATTTTATAAAATTGTTTCCAAGAGAAAGCTAGTAACAGTTTCCCCGATCGGAAAGAAACAAGCCGAAAAACCCGGAATTTGGGTTTTCTTTAAAAATTAATTAAAGATATTCCGGAAAGAATTTTGGGGAAAGAAAAATCATGGAAGTATCAGATGAATTTAGGGAATTTTTAATGATCATAAATTAGTCAAGTGATCAAGAAACCACCGAAAAGCATTTCCGGTGCCATAAAGCTACTTTATCGAAACTTAAGTATTTTAAAAAGGAGAAGGAGAGGACTATATTTTGCCACTTGTAAGAGCCATATTTCAAGGATAAAAGGAGAGGTATAATATTATAAACAAGTGGTAGAATATATCAGTGTAAAGTTATTTTATCAGTACAAGTGGGACCCAACTTAATTCCTCACATGTTGAAACCATTATTTAACCATTATCCCCTCCACCTCCAGCAGATTAGAGTCGGCCAAGCTGAATAGAAAGAGAAGAGGAAGTGGTGAAAATCATAGGAGCATTCAAGAGAGCAAAAATCCTCTAAGAAGCAAGGTAAGTTGTATTTTGGTGCAAATTTCTTCATATTCTTGCTCTCTAGCCTCTCCTCTTCAATCCTATAGGTGTATTTTCATGTTTCATTGTGGATTATGGCTGCTTGAAAATCTGATTCTTGAGAGAGAAAAGTGAGAAAGAGAGGGATTTAGATGAATATATTGGTAAGGTTTTGTTCCATGCATGCTAGGGAGTTGATTGGTGTGTGTTTTGTGTTGGTTGATGATGCATATGAATTTTTGGAATCTTCAAACCCTAGGGGACATGCTGCCCGGTTTCTTATGAGTAAGGGAAGTGATATTTTTGACCCCCACAATGCATGAGAAGTATTTAAGGAACAAGAATATGCACCTACATGCACAGGAAGTTGAAAAATCATTTTTTTTGCCATTTATGGAAAATTTCGTCCAGACCTGTACCTTAGAGGAGGAATGAGTTTTTGATGCTTCCATTGGATTTAAAATGCAAAATTGTGTAGGGTAGAAGTGAGAGAATGATTTTGGAAGCATTAGAATTAAGTGTAACAAGTTTAAGGGTTTTAGAACCCTTAATGTTCAAGAAGAGTTTTGAAGAGTTTTGGCATATTTGAAGGCTTGGTAATGACTTAGTATTGATCCCTATTGCATTATATTATATGTAGGAAGTCCAAGTATCAAGAAAAGAATTTGGTGTAGCAAGGAGAAGCTTCTAAAGTCATAAGGAAAGTGAAAGAAGTCAAGGTAGCAAAGACTACTAACCTTGCATTAATATGGCCCTTGATGATTATTTGTTGTTTATGCTATGTTGCATGTCAATTGTGTGATATTTAAATATGTGTTAATGTGCTTTTAACATACCATGGTTATGTGTAAAGTGCTTGATAAATATGAATGCAAGTGTTTCATACATGTTAGCCAAATAATGAATAATTGTCATGCTTGTTAATGGACATGTTAGTGTTTTTCCTATGGGGATTTCTATGAAATCTCACTCTCCCAAAATAACATTCTCTAGGTTCAAGTGCAAGTAAGGGCAAAGGCAAGATGGTAGAGGAGTAAGGGAAGCTCTATATGAATTATGATGTGTAATACAATTTAATGTTTTAAGTTAAAATGTTTTGTGGATTTTTGAGACTAATGTAAATTAAGCATCCACATATTTTGCTATATGGATACTTGGGTAATCTTGTCTATATATATGCTGAGTTTGTTAAGGGATTATGTGGAATGGAATCATGTATGTTAAGTTAGAAGTTGAACAAGCTAAAAAGGCATAAAAGGGTCCAACACCCTTGCCAAGACCCTAACTTTAAGCTACTAGGAAAAATAGCAAATGAAGTTAAAATAATGTGACATTTTCCAGATATATAGTTCATATGGTAAGCTTCACAATGAGACCAATATCATTGGATTTGGACATTTGTACGAAAAGTTATGGTCTCACAAAATTAGGAGAAAAACTTGGAAAAATGAAAATTTACCATATGAACAGTACAAGTTCATGTATTAAACTGTATTAATTGGGCAAGAAATTGGATAAATTGGTATTTTTCCCCTGTATATAATTTCATAAGCTTCATTTAGAGATTTGAACCACTCAATTTTGATTTTTTCTAGAATTAGTTATGAATTTTCAAAATTGGCCTAAAAATCTGAATTTTTACCAAATGAATAGTGACTTTTGGCTAATTTTGGAATTTCATTTCCTTGCTCCATTTTAACCTTGGAAATCATTAGAGAGGTTCAATAGTGGTCTCTAATGAAGTTAAAGAGGTGAAAAATGAGGTGTTACAGGCTACCTTATCATCTTCATCGTCTATAACAAACGTCATTCTATCTTTCATGCCCCTAAGATCAAATAAAAAAAGATAAGTTAAGATATGCAATTAACTTCACAAAAAATAAATTATGGGGGAAGATATATTAAACTCACGTTTTGAAGATGTCTTAGGTTTCTACAGCTGGTTTGCCCCCAAGGGAATCAAACGAATAAATGATATTGTCCCGAGGACAAAGCACAACCAGTGTATAATGACCACTGCAAGGTATAAAACATAGCTTCAATCAGAACATATTTAATTCGATAATTGAACACGTAATTAAGGTAGCTACCTACCCTTCTACAAGGGGTGCCAAGTAGCATTCTAATCCCCTGCAACTTCTCAGGACACGTGAAACCAAACTTTTGTGGCTTTCCTTCAACAGGTTGGACCTTGTCATTCAGCATTCGGGAGTGGAAAATTGAGAGAATTAATATGAGTATAAAAAAATGTGAAAATGAAACAAAGCTTTGGGTACTTACAGAATCGCAAGTCTCATGAAGGACTATTCAAGCTCTTGAAACCGTAAAAACCCCCCATCATGCCCTTCTTATCTAGTGGGAATTCATACTGTACATCCCCCACAACCCCTTGTGTCATCAAATATGTATATGCATTTTCAACATGGACGACCATATCTCGGAGTAGTGCAAGGTGTGGGTATTTATTAGTGAAGTCATCCCTAATAGGAGATAGCAGGGGCTTCAAACTTGGTGGCTGCAACATAACAGAGAGCGTCAATGGAAATGACATAATCACAGACGACTAAGTAATTCACTTTCCAACTTTTGCATGTACCTTCTTAGTAGATGAAAGTTTTGACCGCATAGAATTCTTGAAGTGGCAGTGCTTTCTACAAGAATTATGGGCCAAGTAATGAAAGTCTCAATTGCTTGGCCTACACTGCTGACCTCCTTAATATGGAATGGCATTATTGCATTTGATTGACCTTCCCAAACTACCACCACTGTCACCTTCACTTGGTCCTTCTAAATTTGTTGGTGGTGGATTGTTGTATTGTTAGGGTACATAAGGCCATCAGCAACAATGCGCTTAGTTGGTTTGTCTAAGTACAAGACACAATTGATTCCCTTCTCTTATGTGGGGCCTAGCTCATGGTTAGTAGTCAGCGCATGGATATTACTACTACGCTTCCTACTCTTAACAAGGGTGAACCCTACAACATTGAAGTAAAACAAGTCAATGGGAATGAATGAGGTCCAAGTAAATGAGCTATTAATTGAATTTGCAGTCGTGATTACTTGTGAAGGTTCAGTCTATAAACGGAGTTGCCCGACAAAGTAGTTGATCATGAAATCATCCAACTGCAACTTGAATTCAAGTCAGAGATCACCGAGGGCCTCAGAGTGGCATTTGTTCATCTCTTGGCATTCCTCCTCGAAGGTCTTTTGCATCTTAGCTTCAACTTTATTTCGTTCCTCTTCCAACCATGCATCTAACTCCTCTTTTGAAACTACGCTGGAAGAGGTGCTACATGAAGATGTGCCAAAGAACTTCCTAATGCTGACACATTTGCAAACCCCAACAACACATCCAGCATGATCTAGCTTCCCAATCGCTGCTACTAAGATATCCATTCTTCCACTAGGAGTCAAAAAACTTTATGAAGCCTGATCCTCAAATGAATCCTAAAACAAAGTTAACAATTCATTTAAAATCAATTTTCCAAAATGTCATTAAACCTCATCAACAATTTAATTTAATAATTTATAATTTGTTCAGCAACAATAGCAGCCTTTGGAGTTATGTACTGGCCCACTTTGATCCTTGCTGCCTTTCATTTTTCTTGGCTGAGAGGGGTTCTTGCGGCGAATGAGAGGTGCGGGGGTCAAACCCAAAAGATGGCTGATCGTTGGACTGGCTACTCATCATCTGCTTCTCCAGTCCCTTGTACCCCATTCGAGACATAAAATGCTTATATACATTCTTGGCCTGTCTCTTTGTATTCTCCTGGCCTAGTTATTGCAAAACAATTATATAGAGCACACAGTTAGTTCAATGACTCGAAAGCATTTAAATTAGGTCAATAAGGAAAGAAATATACTTAAAAATTGGGGTCCTCCTGAGACTTGAAAAATTTCTCTAGTCCTCATCATTGATGAAGGGGTACAGCTCATTCGAATGTTGATGTCTCTTCCTCAACATGTTTTTGTATTCATCCAAGCATGATAGTACTTTGTCTGAGTTGTTTAAGATGTACAAGTGCGCCTACAACAACATGTCACGAGGCATAGAGTTTACCTTGACTCCTTGTTTCCCCCTTCCTATTCCTTGATCATGCTGTGATTGCGAAAGTTTGATTGCTTTCACCCGTTCAAGATATGTGTTACAACACTCAAGAGCCTCCTCAGCTACATATCTTTCAACAATAGATTCCCCTAGTCGATATGGATTCTTGGAATACCCTTTTAAGATCTTCATGAATCATTCAAGTGGGTACATCCACCTTAAGTGTACGGGGCTGCAAAGTCTTACCTTCCTTACTAAATGAGCTACCAAATGCACCATATTGTCAAAAAATGATGGTGGAAAGTGCATTTCAAGTTGTGAAAGAATAACAAAACTCTCGTTTCCCAATTCATCCAACTCATTTGGGTTGATTGTTTTGCTACAAATAGCATTGAAAAATATACATAGTCTCATTATAGTACTTCTGACATCATTTTTCAATATGCCATGAATCACCATCGGTAGTAGTTGTTGCATCAATACATGGCAATCGTTAGACTTCATGCTTGTCAACTTCAAAACTTGCATTGAAACTAGCTTCCTCACATTGGAAGAGTACCCTTGTGGTACATTGATACCATGCAAACACTCACATAAGCTTGTTTTCTCTCCCTTGGATAGTGTATGCGTTAGAGGGTGCAGGAAGGCCCTCTTATTATCACTTTCTTGTAGATGTAAGAGTGGCCTAATTCCCATCTTAGCCAAGTCTCGTTTAGCATTGATTTCATCCTTAGACTTTCCACTAATATGCAAAACCATACCCACAAAGCTTTCACACACATTTTTCTCAACATGCATCACATACAGACTATGTCTCACTTCAAGATAAGCCAATATGGAGGATTAAAGAAGATAGACCTCTTCTTCCATACATTCTTGTTAATTGGAGTCTTCTTCTTACCAAAGGTAACATTGATTCTTCCTACTTTTTCATAGACTTGTTCCCCTGTTAATGTCATTGGAGCCATTTCATACTCTTGAGCATTGTTAAAAGCCTTCTTCAATATACGGTAAGGGTGATGCCGACTAAGAAACCTTATGTGACCAAGGTAAATTGTCTTCCTTCCATGTTTAAGTTGGAGGTAGTGTGTGCCTTCTTCACCTATAGGACAAGCTTTATGCCCCTTCACACTATATCCGGAAAAATTCCCATATGCAAGAAAGTCATTAATCGTGGTAAACAACATCACATGTAGTTTAAAAGACTCTTACTTGTAAGCATCAAACACGTCCATAGCTTCATCCCAAAGCTTCTTCAAGTCCTCAATCAAAGGTGCCCAGTAGATATCAATATTGTTTCATGGTTGTTTTAGACCAGATATTATCGTGGATAGCATGATATACTTTTGTTTCATACACAACCAAGGAGGCAAGTTGTAAATGACCAAGAGAACTGGCCAAACACTACATGTGCTACTCAAGTTACCAAAAGGGTTGATTCCATCTGTACATAGTCCAAGGCGAAGGTTTATGGGCTCTTTACCAAATTCAGGATATAATTGGTCAATTGACTTCCAATAAGGAGAGTTGGCCAGGTGTCAAAGCTTTCCGTCACTTATCCTTTCATCACTATGTTTCGCAAGTTTTTTCTTTCCACAGTTTTTGCAAAGAAATGCTTGAATCTTAAAATTATCAGAAGATACCACAAAACCTTTAAACGAGGTCCTTCGATTATTTCATCATCACCATCAACATAGTTGTTCTTCTTCAATTTGTAGCGTTGACTACCACATTTGGGACACTTATTTAACACTTCATACTCATTTCTATACAATATACAGTCATTAAGGCAAGCATGTATCGTTTGTTACTCCAATTCCATCTGGCACAAAGCTTTCTTAGCTTCATAGGTACTTGTTGTAAGTGAATTACCTTTAAGAAGCACATCGTTAAGCAAAACCATCAATTCTGTAAAGTGGGTATCTATCCACCCACTTCCTACCTTTAAGTTCATCAACTTTGTCACTGTTGATAGCCGTAAATACTGATCACACCCTGGATACAAAGGATTCTCTGCATCATTATGCAAGCTCTCATATGTAGGAGAGAATCAAGCAAATGACTTAGCCTTAATATCATGGATGATTTCTTCCATTCTATCAGTTGATTCATAACTCACCGCTTTCTCCTTTTTCGATAGCAAAGTCCTCATGAGTTCACCATGCCATATCCAAGTTGTATATCTCAAATTTATTCCATTACAAATCAAATGCTCTCAAATGACAGGAATAGCATGTTGCCTCTTATTTAAACATTTAACATAAGGGCAACAGTATGCACCGGTTTTACTAGGTGCGTTCCTTCGAGCAAACTCAAGGAACCTCTCCATCCCATTTTCATATTCCTCACTTGTTCTTTTACAATGCATCCAACTATGTTCCATTTCACTTAATTGTCTATGTAAAGAAATTTGGGCAGAGTCTCCCTTTAAATCAAGCATCCACAAAATATCAAATAAAATACATTTAAATACAAAACCCAACAATAACAGAAACCATTACAACATTTAACAAAGATAACCACAAGTGGAAATCAAATTGATTCAAGTTTTCGCCAATATTAGAAGAATTGAGGCTAGGTTAAAATAGAGGAATTTTGGCTTCAAAGTCTTATGAAACAAATACTAGTACATCTTTTATCATCAATTACAAAGGAGTACAACTTTTTATTTTTGAGAAATCCTTTCTTAGTTTCCAATGTAAAATGCAATTTTTATAAAAAAAATGAGTTATTTGTTATATCATTATCAATTAATTTATTACCAAGTAAATGAATTTTTTGTAGAATTTAGTTTAAAATTATCTATTAAAATTAATACAATTGATTTAGTACTCTAGACATATTAAAAAAAATTCCTTAGTTGAAATCTGGCCATCATCTTTTAAATGGACTTGTTTGAATCAGCATCAATAATAATATATTAATTTTCATGAGTGGCCTATTTCATAACACTAACAATATTACTTTTCTAAAGTGACCTTATACCACATATCATGCAACAACAAAAAACTTATACAGCATAAATTCTAGTGCTAAAAACATTTAGAAGATTAATTTTTTGTTTATATCAACTTTGATGAAATGAAAACCCATTTAAGGAAAATGTTCCATTCAAGATATTATCCTAGAAAGCTTTTATTCCACCCCTTCCTAAATATTATTATATTAATTAAACATTCAGTGGGTGGCTGGGTCCATATTATACAGAATTGAGGCCAATCCAATAATGGATGATGGGCTAAGGTCCATAACTATTGGCCTTGCAAAAGCCCGTTTTATCTCCAAATTAAACACCTAAAAAAGTTGAATATATATGGGCTCTTCAGCTACATAACTATAGCATAAAATTACACATGCATGAATCATTCTTATAAGTTGAATATGAGTTCTTCAAAGAAGGCTTTAACAGCTAACATAAGTAGCAAGCAATTGTGAAGTGCACGAATGGAAAGCAACAAAGGAAGGAAAACAAAGAAAAATAACAAGCCCAACAAAAAAAAATAAATACAAGATGGATGATCATTGTTATAGATAATTAAGATAAATTAAAAAAGCTCAACTCTAATCATCAATTCATGACACTACAAACCAAACCCGCATGGACATTTGTATTACTAAAGATATTGAAAAAGTAACTGGAAACACCCAAAAGCAAAACCAGAGACAACCACAGCAACAATCATCAGGGTCGAGGACCTTCTGTCACTTTCTATTTAATTTCATTCTTTGTGATATTTCTGTTGTACAATGTTTCTAAACCCCTAGCCCCTAAAATGAAGACTAATTGCAATTCCATCTCTTAAAATGAAGGCTAACAATCAATTTGAGCAAAACTAACATTTCAAACTAAAGAAATCATCCCCAAAGCAATCTATTTCATATTCTAAAAAAATACTGGAAGGAGCAAAAAAATCCGAAGGAAAATTAGACGAAAGAGGTTAATACTTACAGTTTCAATGATAATGTCGACGGTGAACGGAGGGGAGAATGGCGAGAAATGGTGGGGAAATGCTAGAAAATGCCGAAGGAATAGTCCAAAGAAGTGCTGTAGCTGGAGAGGGGGGACCACGAGTTTTAAATAAAGTAACTGTCAAAAAGGGAGAGCACTAGTTAAATTTCAAAATTATTGACCTAACTCATCGATTATGACAACAAGCATCATCTTTAGTGTCAATGACTGTGCATAAACAAAAACTAGATCCAGAAGAAAATAAAAATAAGTATCGGTTAATAACATAAAGTCGAGGGTAATAATAGTTTAGTTGTTGGTTTATATATAAATTACGAATATACTACAGTAAAAACATTTAGTCGTCAGTTAATACTACAACTGATGCCTAAATCATACCATTTGAACAGTCATTCATGATAGTAAATGCGATGCCTATATGTGAATAAAGTCATCGGCTAAATTAGTAACTGATGCCTATTTAACATTATAGTCATCATCTAACATCATAACTAACGACTAAAT
Organism: Vachellia collinsii; assembly: GCA_006871305.1. Taxonomy (NCBI): domain Eukaryota; kingdom Viridiplantae; phylum Streptophyta; class Magnoliopsida; order Fabales; family Fabaceae; genus Vachellia; species Vachellia collinsii. Next base: position 485 of record QFDD01000380.1, on the reverse strand, counting down.
CATAATTTCAAATTTCAACCATCTCCTCTTCCTTAATTAATTACGGTTTTTCCTTTATTATTATTGTCTTTCCGTCCTCCCAGGTGATTAATTGCATGAACATTTATTGTTTTAAGTACCCAATCCTTCGTATGCACCTCCCCTTACTAAGTGTAACATCCCAAAATTTTATTTATTTGATATAAACTGTAAATTATGTTTTGGGAAGCCAAATACAATATTTTGGATAAGTATGAATAAAGTTTTGGGACAAAGGTTATTTAAGGGAATAATTTTATTTTTAAGGAATTTTGAGAAAAAAATAGGTATATTGTCCAGAACTTTATTAGAAAAATTATTATACACATAGAGGGTTAAATTCAAGAAAGAGTTACTTATTGAAGTATCTTATAGCATATTGTAAAAGTAAAGGAAAATACAGGAAAGTAAAAAAAAAAAAAAAGGTGAATAGTTAAATAAATTATATAATATAATAATATATATTA
>QFDD01000379.1:0-48537 GCA_006871305.1 Vachellia collinsii | reverse complement strand
CTTAGAGAGTTATAAACTTCCATATCATTTTGAGAGCAATGAAAGCTAAGTTTCTGTAATCAAGGGTCTATCTCAACATACATTCACTTTGATTCAACCATTCATCATTAAAGCAAAATACCAAAAAGATTTACTTCTTGCATTGTTTTGTCATTGCATCATAGTTTCCATAAACCAAAACCCCCTTTTTCATACCCAAGTTAAGCATGGTTTTCATAACCAATTTAGACTAGGATAATCAATAAACCGCTCCTCGAGAAGAACGATTGGTTGCCCACTTTACTACATTCTTTTGTGCAATCATTTTGTATCGAACCGGAAGGCGACAATCCGCGCCCGATCAAACACCTTCCTTTCCTTAGCTTTACTACACATTAGAGACTTTAACTAAACCACTTGAGACCATTACATAAGCTAGAATTAGCCATCCAAATGGAGTTTAGAATTTCTCACTCGAGTTACTATTCACTTGGTAACTTGCAAATTTTGGCCAATTTTGAAAATTCATAACTAATTCTAAGAAATTCAAAATCAAGTGGTTCAACTCCCTAAATAAAGCTTATTCAATTCCCCACAGGTTAAAAATACTCATTTGGTCAATTTCTTGCTCAATCAATACTGTTTATTTCATGAACAATCACTGTTCATTTGGTCATTTTTCAATTTTTCTAGATTTTTCCCTTAACTTTGGGAAATCGTAATTTTCTCCATACACATCCAAATTTAGTAAACTTTGACTCATTTTAAAGTTTGGGATGTGTAGTATTTTTATACAAAATTTCAGGTCCTTTGGACTTGGTTTTACCTATTTCTTTATTACTTTAAGTTTGACCTTTAACAAAGGATGTTTGACCATTTTCATAAATCCTAGCATGCTTTGTTCCTCTCATTTTATGCATAGAACATCATAACATAATTATCTAGCATGCTTGGCGTGTATATACAAAAAATATTACATACTTGATATTGTATTATTTTAACATACATTTATCTGAAAACCAACATAAGCAAAGTACATGGACATGCTTCAACATGTACAATTTTCCACAATATTTGGAAGCCACCTACCTAGTCTTGAATTTCCTTGCCTTTGCCCATTGAACTTTTTCCTAGGGTTAGTCATTGGAAAGAATGACATTTCAAAGAAATCTCTGTAGAAAATAATTTTAATTAACACATCAACATGCATGATTATAAATCTGTAACATTAACATACCATGAAATATTAACAACACCTTACTTTCTCACATTAATATTCATTGCACAGTTCAAGGCACATCAAGTTTTGTATAGCTACAACTATGCACAAGTAAGGGATTACATGTAATAGGGCTACAACCCACATCAATCATGGCCAAACAATATACACAACAATCAAATGCAATATAAATGTAAAAGTTAGAGAATTTGCTACCTTGATAACTTGACTTTCCGATTGACTTTAGTAGCTTCCCACTTGCACTTTGCCAACTTTCCTTTGTAATTCACACTCCTACATAATTCATAATTCTTTTGGCATAAAAAAAGAGCCATTATTAATGCACTATAACACTTAACAATTCATAGAACCCTTTCTTGATGAATTAGGGTCATAACTTTCCAACTTTACCAAAATTAATTTCAATGCTTCCAAAATCTTTTTTTTCTTGCTTATACCCTACACAATTTTGCCTTCTAAATCCATTGGAAGCATCAAAATTATCAAAAACTTATTCCTTCCTCAAAAATTCCAGCTGGCCGAAATTATGCAATAATTAGCAACAACATGATTTTTCAACTTCTCTTTCCATGCACATGCTTGATCTTGCTTCTAAACCACTTTCTAAACATTATTTAACACAAAATCAATCCTCCATCTACAAGATTAATTTTGTGCAGTACCTCCTCTTAGGGTTTAGGATTCCAAAAATTCATACAATCATCAAACTAACTCAATCTAATCACCACATAAGCAAGATAGAGGAATTCATGGCAATTTCCAATCCTTAATGATATGATTAAGCTTTAATCAATTCTTAATCCTTCATTAATCCATTACTAATCATAGATTGATTAATCACTAATCAAGGTAATTAGAGATTGAAAGAAATTAGACTAACCTTAGTCTTGCTTCTTAATCCTTGATTAGGCAACTTAATCTCTTTCTCTCTCTAGAATCACTCTTGCTAGAGTTTCCCTTCATAAATCCACTCTTGGGCAAAATTGAAGGGAGGGGAAGGGGTATTTATAGGCATCCAATTTGCTAAATTCCTTTGAACTTGAACATATTTACAAGAGGTGTTGGCTTGATCTTGGCCCTTGATTTCAACCCCTTTCCAAATGGACAAATCTTATGCATCAATAGTGTGATCTTGCCATGTGTCCATGTGACTCACCACTTGTGATGTCACAAAGCATACATCATCCTATGTTGTGAGTCCCTTGGACTGATAAAGTAACTTTACTCTGTTATTTTCTACCACATAATCATAATATATGGTCTACTTTTAATCTTTGAGTAAGGGGAAGACAAGTGGCATTATTAAAGATCACACAATTTGCTTTATGCAAATAAAGTTACTTTAACTATCCATAAAGACACTTTATCGAACTGGAAATACTTTTTGGGAGTTCCCTAATCACTTGACAAGTTTAGGGTCATTAAAAACTCCATAAATTCATTTGATACTCTCATGATTTTTCTTTCCTCAAATTGTTTTCTAGAATTGCTTTAATTAATTTCTGAAGAAAACCCTAATTTGGGCTTTTCCGAGCATTTTACTTTTCGATCTAAGAAACTGTTTATGATTTCCTCTTGCTAATAATTTTATAAATTACTAGAATTTCCAAGCTATTTTTCCACCTTATGAAATCAAATATTTGAGGCCTTGGATACTTCAAACAATTATATTTGGCTAATTATTTACTAAATAGCCAAATATTAAATAACCTTTAAAATTCCCATAAAGGTTATTTTTGTTATTTTAACTTAAACAAGGCCTCACTTACTTATTAGTGAAATTTCTCTATCTTTTCAGGCTTTTTGAACTTTTTTGATATTTTGGTCAAACTTTAATCAAAATACCCTTTGACTTCTTTCAAATTCACCAAAATGCCATTACTTTTCCAAAATATCCATTTTACCCTTACTTTTTCTACATTTTGGAAAATGACATCTCCTTTTCGTTCTATTTCACATTTACCCTTTCTTTTCCATTCTCTGGACCCTTAATTCATATGTAGCTATTCGCTTAGACTTCATTTTCAGTTACTGAAAATGTGGATATTACATCAAAAGTGAATTTTGACTAGGTCAAAGCTGAGTGACTCTCATGTAGGAATCCATGATGATCTCATGTCAAAGGGTGATGATCTCATGTTAAAGGGCACAGTGACGTAGTTGTTTGTGAGACAAGCTCATGACACAAATCCATGGAGCTATCTCACAACAGGTTAGTCTGCCACCTTGTACTCTTACAAGTGCTTATAACTTTGACTAGTATCTCCATACATTTCAAAGTCATGATAGCCTTATTTCATCTTTTCTCCCGCGCAAATAATCAGCCATGGATATTTATGATAATCCCTATGATTTATCCAAGGATAATTTCTCATAACAAAACATGCAAAGATTATGATAATGAAAAATGAACAATTCATTAATTAAAATATACTCAAAGTACAATGATTGGCCCTAGGGCACAAATTCCAACAACTAAACCACTTGAGACACCATTAAATGGACTTGAATTAGTTAACTAGGTGACTTTTAAAACTTCTCAAATCAATCACTATTCACTGGTAGCTTGAACATTTTGGCCAATTTGAAAAATTCATAACTAATTCTAGAAAAATCCTAAACAAGTGGTTTAAATCTCTAATTAAAGCTTATTACATTCTTTATGGAGGAAAAATGCTTATTTGAACAAGTTAAAGCTCAAACATCCCCTCACTGTTCATTTGGTCGAAATAGGGGACTTCGCTATGGCCAACTTCGGGTTTCGCTGCTACGAACTTTTTAAACCATAACCAACATTTACTCTTTAATAGTTAACTCTTCCCAACTGATAGAATTCATCCTTTCGGGTCCCACTTCATTGGGGCGAATGCTTCTACTGTCTTTTTTCTGGTTTTTCGTAGAACTTGTAAAATACATAACTTTTTGCACACAACTCCAAATCAAGCAATTCATGGCTCTTTAGAAATCTTATAAAGGGACCTACTAGCATGCAAAATTTCATAAAAGTTAAACTTCATTCACTCAATTTATCCCATTTTGTCCCAATTATAGGCTTTGGACCCTTTTATAGCCAAGTTGCATGCTCTATTCATTCTCTTCATGCATTTCGTAACATCCTAAGGTATTTCCCTATTTAACCACTTGTAGGCACAGGGTTTTCTCCTTTTGGGATCCCATAGTCACCCAAAAGGCACCTTGGATGTCAAAGGCCACACCCCAACTACATATATGGACTTCACTTTGGACGAGTCTAATCGACGTGAGACTTGAGCTCACCCTACCTACTACATCTCCTTTTCCCCTTCACCCACTCCGGGGTCCCTCAAGGTGTTAGGGCCCTAGTAGCGCTTGGTGTTATACTTTCCCTACCAACAGAAAGAGCCATCCTCAGCACTGATACCATAATGTAACATCCTAAGGTATTGTCCCTGTTTAGTCACCCATAGGCACAGGGTTTTCTATTTTTGTGATCCGATAGTCACCCAAAAGGTGCCTCAGATGTCAAAGGCCACACCCCAACTATATATATGGCTTTCACTTTGGATGAGTCTAACCGCTGTGGGACTTGAGCTTACCCTGCCTACTACGTCTCCCTTCCCCCTTCCCCCACTCTGGGTCCCTCAAGATGTTAGGTTCCTAGCAACACTCGGTGTTACACATTTCATATCATAATGCACATATTTGCACCATATAGCACATCATAGACATTATGTAGGGGTTTAACATACATTCATCACAAAATTTATGTTTATACACATTAAAATGGCATGTTCAACATGTGCAAGTTTTCATTCTTCATAGAAGCCACCACTTACTTTTGAATCTCCTTGCTTTTGCTCTTGAAACTTGTGCCTATTATTAGTCATTGGAAAGGATGAGATTTCAAAGAAATCCCACTAGCAAATAATTCCAACTAATACATCAACATGCACAATTATTTGAATGTAAAATTAACATGCCGTGAAATCTCAACAAAACCTTACATATATTGCACAAGGACAAGGCATATCAAGTTTTTCATAACTACAACCATGCACATGTAAGGGTTTACATGTGATAGGTCTTCAACCCACATCAATCATGGCCAAACAACATACACAACAATCAAATGCGATATAAATATAGAAGTTAGAGAATTTGCTACCTTATACTTGACTTAGCTTTCCAAGTGACTTGAGTTGGCTTCCACTTGCACCTTGAGCCATTTCTTGGCACTTTAACACTCCTACGTAAGTCATAGTGCATTTTGCATCAATACTAGGTCATTTGTCATGCATAATAGCACTTGAGCACTTATAAAACTCTTTCTCAGCAACTTAGCTCCTAGCTTTCCCATTTGTGATTCCAATGCTTTCAAAATTGTGTTCTCACTTCTACCCTACACATTTTGCATTCTAAACACAATGGAAGCATCAAAACACATAAAATCATACTCTTTCCCTCCATTCACATAGGTGAACGAAATTCACAAAAAATGCTAGATTTCTTTCTCTACACATGCATCATCTCACTCCTACACCATTTTCCAATCATCAAATAGCATAAACACATGGATATTCATGCATTATCAATTTCGATCTATAGCAAAGAGGAGGATTTCATTCTGAAATATCATAACAAGCTCAGATCAACTCAACTTTCCATTAACATAATGGAAATCATGCATAGAGTTGATTTAAGACATTTGTTACTTCACATGTATGCTCTTCCTCACTTTCTCTCTCAAGCCACATTGAAGATTGATTCACACTTCACCTTTAGTTCTTTTTCCTTGGAGGTTGAATTAAAATATTTAACCAAGGATTGCATTGTAGGGTGCAACCTCGGGTCATTCAATTTATCAAAGCCTTCAACTAAGGTCCTAAGTTAACTAATGCCATAAATGCAAAACTAGATTAAAAGGGGGCTTCGGTTTTCAAACATGGTAATAACTAAAAGAAAATATACAAATGTACTTGTTTTTAGATTCTTGGGATTTGGTAAATCAAATAAAATGAACAAAGGTTCAAATGGTATGGAATTCCTCTTGAAAATAGACTTAGTCTATCACAGTTCAAAATTGATTAGGTCAAGAAGAAATTCACCAAGGTTCTTAATGGAAAACCTCAAAAACTCGTTGAGTCTAGGGTTTCATTTAGTGGACTCATTTTATGAAATCCTATTAATAACACTTAGTGCAAAATATCCACTGCAGTCAACATAAAGTCATAATCAAGCACAACTAGGCCCAAGGACAATGAAGCATAATGATTGTAATGAATGAATATATAAAAATTCATACATTAAAAAGTGCATTACAAAGACCAATCCAACTACACATAATGAAAATCCAAATGGTCACAACTATAACCAAACATCCAAATTACAAATCACAATCTCTAACTAAGAAATTAATGAATTTGTAATGAGAATGCAGATTGACACTAATATTCTCGTTTTAGCTCTTGGAACTCAAGCCTTCATCTGTCTTCAAGAGGAAAGTAGAAGCTTAGCCCCTCATGAAGTTATGAAGCTCATCAGCTAGTGAAGAATCTGAGCTCCCCATTGGTATATGACAATGAAGATGATGATGCTAGGGTTTGATGATAGTGGAAATGAGAGAGGAGAGTGGTGAGTGTATTTGGAGGCTAGGTATGGAGTGGTGTGTCTAGAACCAACAAAACTTACCTTAAATAGGGTTTTCTTTCGGTAATGGGTCGTTCTGGGTTGGTTTGCATGAGTGGGTAGGTTATTTTTCCAAAAAGGAGCTGGACTCAGGTTGCTGATACAAGGAGTTCACTGTGGCCAAGTATTACTTTTGCCGTGGTGAACCATGCCTAAGAGCTTCATGCTTTTAGTCTCTTCATTTTGCCTCGCCAAAGCTAGCAGTTGGCCTTGGTGAACTCTTCCAATGCTGCCTTCTTCCAACCTTGTGTGTGTTATGTTCCTCATTTCTAACTCTAAGTTGTGGTACCCTGAAATTAAATAGCAAAAATTTAAAGTATCAATTGCTCAAAACATTGATTTGAATGTAATTAGTAATTAATAATGGCAATTTCTACCCTAAACTACGCTAATTAAGAACAAAGATTCTTGCATCCAATTAAGCACAATTATGATCATAATAAGACAAAAAGTGTCTTGAAAACCTTGAAAATGACATAGAAAGTTCCAAACAAATGGAGCTCAATCAAATTCCCCCACACTTAGACTTTTGTACTCCTAGACAAAAACTTGGAAAAGTTCGATGAAATGCAAGTGCAACAAAAATCACTGACCAGGCTTAAAAATAAGAGTGGTTAGTAAAGACAACCCGTCAAGACTCAATAGAAGTAGCAAGAGGAAACGCTAAAAAAGATAATCACTATGAAAATTTAAATCAAGAGATTAAGCAAAAGAGATTCTGCTTTAGAGTATGTGTTTCAGCTCTTGGCTCACTCGTTTTAGGATAATTTCGCTCTAGCCTGATTAGTTCACTCTCTACCATAAGCTTGTAATAATTCTACCTCTCCACTAAAAGAACTATAAGTTGCAAATCAGGAGGACTTGAGGGTTGTAATGGTTGGTGGAGGTCAAATGCAATGGATGGAACTAGGAAAAGAAACTTGAGTACTCAGTATTTGGGGTAAAATCTTCAATAATACCGAAATTTCAAAAGAAGTGATGTAGTAACACTTTTTAAATACTTCACTTCTTCCCACTAATCTCTTATATTGTGTAATATCTGAGTTTTTGATAACTGGGAATAAAGGCTGAACGAATGACTAAGAATTTTTTTTAGGGTCCAGAGGATAAAAGGAGAGGAAAGGAAGAGCAAAGATGTTGTTCTACCAAACATAGACAAAGCAAGGACCTAAGTGTCATTTTAAAAATGGAACTAAAGTGGAAATTTTGAAATTCAAGGGACCAAATTGCCATCTATGACATTAAGGGCATTTTAGTAATTAAGTAAAAGTTAAAGGGTATTTTGGTCAAAGTTTGACCAAAATATTAAAAAATTTTACAGAGTCCCAAAAGATAGAGAAAAATTCACTAATCAGTAATTGAGGTCTGATTTGAATCAAAAGGACCTAAATAACCTTTGCGGTAATTTTAAGGGTCATTTAATTTTTGGTTATTTAATAAATAATTATTTAAAATACCTAGAGGCCTCAAATGTCTAATCTCAGAGGAAGGAAAAATAGCTCAGAAATGCTAGTATTTTATAAAATTGCTCCCAAGAAAAAGTCAGAGGCAGTTTCCCTTATCAGAAAAAAAAGGCCCAGAAAAACCCCGAATTAGGGTTTTCTTTAAAAATTAATTAAAGACATTCTAGAAAGCAATTTGGGGAGAGAAAAATCATGGGAGTATAAGATGAATTTAGGGAATTTTTAATGACCCTAAATCAGTCAAGTGATAAGGAAATCAACGAAAAGTATTTTCGGTGCCATAAAGCTACTGTATGAAAATAAAAAGTTTTGTAAAGGAAGAGAAGAGGTCCATATTTTGCCACTTGTAGTGGTCTTATTCTAAGAGTAAAAGGAGGTAAAAATATCACAAGTCATGTGGTAAAACATGCTTATGTAAACATTATTTTCCTAGAGCAAGTGGGACCCACTTATAACACATGTGGCTAGCTCATCAAATAGACACTTTAAGAGCATTTCTTCAACCATTCTTGCACCCAAAAAGTCAGTCAAGTGAGAGCAAAGGAGAGGAGGCAAGACGTGAAGTGAAGACGACAAGAAAGAGAAGGAAAATCACTCAAAAACTAAGGTAAGTGGTGATTCCTAGTAGTAATCTCTCATATGTTGATCCCTAAGCTCTCCTCTTCACTTCTATAGGTTTATTTTTATGGTTTATGATGAGATTTTGCTACTGGAAAATCTGGTTCTTGAGAGAGAAAAATAAGAAAGAGTGAGATTTAGATGAAATAGTTGCTAGGAAATCAATCTATGCATGATTTGGAACCTATGGTAGTTTGTTTGAGTTGATTTGATCTTGTATGGAATTTTTGGCATGAAGTCACTTTCATGGCTGCTGGTTGATACTGTCACTAGTGGAAAAAGTGCTTTTAAGACCGCACAAAAAATGCTTTTTAAACCGCACGGAAGTACGGTTTAGATAGAACAGGTTTAGAAAGTAATACTTTTTAGACTACACATAAATGCGGTTTAGAAATTAATACATTTTGATCGCATATAAACAAGCGGTCTAAAAAAATAAATGTGAGGTCTAAAAAACACATTTATTTATATTCAAAATGTCATCTTTCTAAACCTCATGCCAAACATGCGGTTTAGAAGGTCATCTTTCTAAACCGCATGTCTGGAGTGCGGTTTAGAAGGTCATCTTTCTAAACCACATGTCTGGCGTGCGGTTTAGAAAGTAATATTTCTAAACCATATGTCTGGCATGCATTTAGAAAGTCCACTTTCTAAACCGCATGTCTGGCGTGTGGTTTAGAAATGTGAGATTTCTAAACCGCATATGCCACATGCGGTTCAAAAATGGATTTTTTTAAAAAAAAATTCGTTTTTTTTCTTTGAACTACCCAATTTTAATACTTGCAGTTTACATAAAATGTGTTTTCCTCATTATTTCATTTACAAAAGCAGTTATGAAAGTAACCCTCCAAAGAAGCATTAAACAAAACTTATCAAAATTATCTGTGATAGTAGTAATCCAGCAACAAAGAACAATTAAACAAAACTTTAACACTTCGTAACTTTGCTGAAAATAGTGACAATGTTAAACTTTATACCATTTCAATATTATTTCATCTTTTAACCCAAATTCTAATTCCAAATAACACTTGCCAAATGACAAAAATCCCAATTTTAATTTAATTTCTTTCTTACACAGGTTTGGTAACATGTTTCATATAGTAGTGGATTTGGTAACACAATTTCTCAACAACCTTAATACCACATATTTGGTAACAAAGTTTCTCAACCCAAACAAAAAAAATGTTAACAAGAGCATAAACAATGAAATGTTCAGAACCTATGAAAGGAATGAACATGTACAAGAGCAGACAAATAAACAACACAAGCTCAATATTGTTCTACAAGTTCAAGAAAGTATTCACACCAATGCTCACGGATGTAGTCAATATCCTCTTCTGGGAAGGATTCAGCAAGTTCAAACATCTGAGATATCAAAGTCATATAAATTCATATAATCCAAAATAAGTGAACATTAAATTCTATAAAAAAATAGTCAGTAAAAAATAAGAATATATATTTACCTCTTGAGTGAACTCAGTCATGCCTAAAGAGATGACATTAAATATGTGACTTAGCACATATAAACCACATAAGTTGGACATCTTCGGTTGCCTACGACTCTTTAAAGGAAACACGTCATTAGCAAAATCATAAAGCACACCTATCCACTAATTCTTATTCTAAGCTCTCATTTAAAAAATTCACAAATAAGCATCATCCGCTTAGTTTTGGTATGATCCATTCAGGGTCTTTCAACTCATGCACATGCTTACATAAAGCAACAACTTAGTGTGTTCTCAAAGCCGTATCATCAAAATCATAGTTAGCAACTTCTTTTGCTGACTGCATTCTCTTTGAAATGTAAAGTTCTATATAAGCAAACTGACCCATCCATTGTCTTCTTCAATTCCTTTCCCGGTTTGTAGTGAAGGGAGCATAAAAAGATGATGGTATTGCTCTTCATAGATAAAAGAACTAACTGCCAATGCTCACTACAAAAAGGAATGAATATTAAGCAAATACAAAAGTTCTATTATTGAAAGGTAGCTTATTCTTGCAAAAAGGAATTGAACATTAATCAAATACCCATGGAATAAGGTGCTATGTGTAATATCCGTGTTTTCTGTAATCAAACAGAAAGGCTAATCGAATAATTATGGATTAATTAATGGCATAAAAGGTAAAAGAGGAACTTTGGAAGAGTAGGGACCAAAATGACATTTTTAGAATTGAAGGACCAAAGTGTAAATTTGAAAGTTGGGACCAAATTGTCATTATGAAATTCAAGGGCATTTTGGTCAAAGTTTGACCAAAATATTAGAAAAATTTTTAGAGGACCAAAAGATAAAAAAAAAATCACTGATCCGTAATTGAGGCCCAGTTTAGGTCATAATGACAAAAATAACCTTTGTGGGAATTTTAAAGGTTATTTAATATTTGGCTGTTTAATAAATTAATTAGTCAAATATAATTATTTAAAGTACCCAGAGGCCTCAAATGTTTGATTTCAGAGTGTGGGAAAATAGTTCAGGAAATCTAGTATTTTATAAAATTGATTTCAAGAGAAAGTCAGAAATGGTTTGCAAGAACGGAAGAAAAAGGCCCGGAGAAACCCCGAAATAGGGTTTTCTTCCAAAATTAATTAAAGACACATCCGGAATGAGAATTGAGGAAGGAAAAATGATTAAAAGAGCAGAGGAATTATAGGAATTTTTAAGAACACTGAATTGGTCAAGTGATCAAAAAATCCCCGAAAAGCATTTTCGGAAGAAAATTTTTAGGTAAAGCAACCCTAAAGCTACTTTGCTTTTATAAAGAAGATTGTGAGGACATGAGAGGTGCCACTTGGTGCCCTCTTATTCAAAAAGATAAAGCAAGAAAGATATTTAACTCAAAGTGGTAGATTACATCAGTATAAAGTTACCCTACAGTGTAAGTGGACCCCACAATTATTTTTTAACTAATGGTCAGTTTTTAAACACAATTACAGCCTCCCAAACTCCCATTTTCGATCAGGACTTGCAGAAATAGAGTGAGAATGCGTCACTTCAAGAGGAGGAAGAAGGAGAAGTGGAATCAAGCCAAACTCAAGGTAAGAGCTCAATTCTTTTCATGAAATTGATCTACAAGCTCTTCTCTTCCTTTTGAATGGTGTAATTCTTGATATGGTGAAGTATTTGGGCTGATGGAGATTTAGGTTTTAGAGAGAGAAAATCAAGAAGAGAGTGATTTAGATCAATCAAATGTTATCAAACAACTTCTTGTGCAATTTGCATCATTTTGGCATTTGGTTTGAAGTGATTTGAGCTCATATTGGATTTTTGGCATCAAACCCTTGTCTTGGCTACTGGGTGAAACTGATCATACATGGGGAAGGAAGTTTTTATGTTGTTAAATGATTGGAAAATGGTCTAGGAATGATTTTATGCATGTGTGGGATGATAGAAAGTGAAAACCACACTTGCTGAAATTTTCTGTGCATTTTCGGATTTCTGCTGTTTATGGGAGAAGGAGTGAGTTTTTGATGATTTTGATGCTTCCAATGGATTTAGAAGGCAAAATTGTGTAGGGTAGAAGTGAGAAAACAAATTTGGAAGCATTAGAATCAAAATTGGAAAATTTGGAAGTTTAAGGATTGAAATTGCTAAGATTGAGTTTTGGGGACTTTTAGTTGTTATAATGCCTTGGAAATGACTTGATGTTGATTCCCAATGCATCATATTATATGTAGGGAGCCCAATTTTTAAGGGGAGGATTTGAAAAGCAAGAGGGAAGTGGAACAATCACAAGGCAAAGTTAAGGAAGCAAGGTAGCAAAAACTACAAACCTACACTAATGTTAGCATTGATGATTATTTATGATTTGTGCCTTATTATAAGTTAATTTGTTGATATTTGAATGTGTGATAGTATGATTTAACATGCCATGGTTATGTGGAAAATGTTTGGAAACATGAGTATCACATGTTCATGCATCACTAGCCAAATAATAAATGATGATCATGCATTTGGTGAATGTGTTGGTGTTTTTGCTATGGAGATTTCTATGAAATCTCACCCTCCCCCAATAACACCTTATAGGACAAAGTTCAAAGAACAAAGGCAAGGAACCACAAGAGTAAAGGTGGGTGATTTTCAAATGCAAGGGAATGCTTATTCAAGTGGAATGTAGTTTCATGTTGTTCTTATGGATTTTGGAAAAATTGTATGTTAAACTTATGCATTATGAAGCATGATGTATGAGCTGTGTAAATAGGCTAAGCATGCTAGATTATCATGTGAAAGTATTATATGTATTGAAGAGAGGAAAGTGAGAATGCAACCAGTTTTAAAAAGGGTCCAATGCCCTTAATAAAGGCTAAACTTGAGTTGAAGGTAAAATAGGGCAATTGAGGTCCAAATAGTTTGAAATTTTCTGGAACAATACTACACATCCCAAGCTTTAAAATGAGCCAAACTTTGTCAAAATTGGATGTGTAGACAGAAATTTATGATTTTCCAAACTTAGGGAAAAAAATCTGGAAAAATTGAAAAATGACCATATGAACAGTGGATTTTCACGAATTAAACTGTATTCATTGGCCACTTATTTGGACAAATTGATATTTTTCCCCTGTAGTAAATTCAGTAAGCTTCATTTAGAGACTTGAACCACTTTAATTCGATTTTTGTAGAATTAGTTATGAAGTTTCAAATTTGGCCCAAAAATCTGGAAATTTACCAAGTGAATAGTAACTTTGGTAAGTTTTTAAATTTTCTTGTTTTGGCCAATTCCATGTATGGAAGTTAGATAAGTGGTTCAATTATGGTCTCTAATGAGGTTTTAAGAGGTGATTAGTGAGGTGTGACACTATGAAACACTCAATTCCCCTTCATTGAGTCTTTCCGATAAATATTGATGTCTCAAAGAAGGCGTGTTTCCTTTCTCTTGGATGTGAATTGGGCAGAGGAATCCAAATTTATTGCTCTTACTGGAGGAAACCAAATGTCGATGCATGTACCTATTATGAAGCAAGTATTTTAGTAAGGGTTAAAATATTTTAATTACAATTGGTATACAAGAGAACACTTACATCATAAACACTTGGACAACCACATCGGTAAGCTCTTGCTTTGGAGCTACAAGGGACACTAAATCTTCCCTTTCAACATAGACTTGCATTTCCTCTTTCCCCACAACTGCTCAATCCATTGGCAATGCTTTTTCTTTAAAGGATCTATCATATGACATCAAAATCACCTGTTGTAGAGCATTGAGTTGGGATTACGAATGGGGATGCAATTGAGGGGGTGAAACTGATTGATTGGATGGAGCTGTGATCAGATTTGTGACTAGGGTGGCCTGAGCTTGAACCATATGAACAATTCTCCTTGGCTATAAGATAAAAGTCTTCACAGCATCACCCACAGTTTTCACTTCATCCATGGGGATTGGGACAGGAGCATCTGCAATAATGACCACTTCAACCACAATTCTCACTTGATCATCTTGTAGTTGTGTGTGGTGGACAGTTGGCCCCAAGTTATGAATGCTACCTTGTGCTACTAGCTGTTTTGAAGGATGCTCAACATACAGATCACAAGGTTTACCATTTAGAATGGCATGAGCCTCTAATGTCACCCAATATTAGAACAACTCTCTTTAGTACTTTGAAGAGCTGTAGGCATCTTGGGGACACTTATCTCCTATTTAGAGCTCATCATTCATCTTGTTCATTCAAGCTTCTAATTGAGCTTTTAACCTTGCTTCTAATTTTGCAGATACTGAAGCTTCTAAAAAAGCCTCTGTCCTCACCTTAGCCAACAAAGCATCCATCTCATCCTTTGGCACCACACTTGAGGGATAGTAACAAGTAGGTCACCAAAAGTAGTACCTTAAGCCCACCCCGCTTCCAACTCTCCTTACTTGTGCAACGTAATCTAGCTTCCCCACAGCTGTACTCAAAATATCATTCCGCCCATCGGGCTTGAAGGTTCTGGCAACTTGATTTTGTTGAATTTCTTCCTGTGACATATAGATAACAGACATAAGAATGAATATAGTTATGTTTCTAAACCAAAGAATTTGTGTACTTACAATCTGTTCAGCAGTTAAACGAGCATGTTCACTTGTATATTGCCCACTTCTTTTTTGGTGAGCGTATTTCCATCTATCTTCACGACAGATGGGAGATGGTGGAGAAATAATGGTAGAAGGATCAGATTTAGCTTGATCTTTCAACCTCTTTCTCTTGGCTGTCAACAAATCTTTCTCAGCCTTTGCATAGCCCCCTCGAGACATTGTGTGTGCTACTAGCTGTTTTGAAGGATGCTCAACATACAGATCACAAGGTTTACCATTTAGAATGGCATGAGCCTCTAATGTCGCCCAATATTAGAACAACTCTCTTTAGTACTTTGAAGAGCTGTAGGCATCTTGGGGACACTTATCTCCTATTTAGAGCTCATCATTCATCTTGTTCATTCAAGCTTCTAATTGAGCTTTTAACCTTGCTTCTAATTTTGCAGATACTGAAGCTTCTAAAAAAGCCTCTGTCCTCACCTTAGCCAACAAAGCATCCATCTCATCCTTTGGCACCACACTTGAGGGATAGTAACAAGTAGGTCACCAAAAGTAGTACCTTAAGCCCACCCCGCTTCCAACTCTCCTTACTTGTGCAACGTAATCTAGCTTCCCCACAGCTGTACTCAAAATATCATTCCGCCCATTGGGCTTGAAGGTTCCGGCAACTTGATTTTGTTGAATTTCTTCCTGTGACATATAGATAACAGACATAAGAATGAATATAGTTATGTTTCTAAACCAAAGAATTTGTGTACTTACAATATGTTCAGCAGTTAAACGAGCATGTTCACTTGTATATTGCCCACTTCTTTTTTGGTGAGCGTATTTCCATCTATCTTCACGACAGATGGGAGATGGTGGAGAAATAATGGTAGAAGGATCAGATTTAGCTTGATCTTTCAACCTCTTTCTCTTGGCTGTCAACAAATCTTTCTCACCCTTTGCATAGCCCCCTCGAGACATTGTGTGGGGGCAATCATTCTTGCGACCACGCTCAATTGCTTTAGCCCTTTTTTTCTTGTGGTGTAGTTCAAATTCTATAGAATTCTTCCCAAGTGTCCTCATCAATAAAGGGGAACTTTCTGCAAGGAGTAGGTTGCGGTTCACCATCTTTCACCTCAATATGCACATAATGGCGAGCTAGCTGTGTCTTGAACGCTCTTCAACGTGTGCAACAATAGGACCATATTTTGTGCTTCAAGGTCTCATTGTCAGGAACATCGTATGTGAGCTGTAATACTTACCATTCACATTATTAGTAACAAAATAATAATTATTAAATGCTTGTAAAACTAAGAAAAATATTTTTATACCCGGATCGTGTCCTAAATATTGTACTTCACACGCTCTGAAACATTGTTCCACTCCTCCTCCAAGATGCTTGGCTTGTTGCGCGTTAGGAGGCTAAGATAATTGATATACCTGGTCGCGTTAGGTCCAATAGGTTTCCAATACTTATCGAATTGAATTGGTATCTTTTGTCCACTATTTCGATCTTTAGTGACCTTCTTCAATCTTGTGCCACTTCTACCCCTCCTCTGTGTGGATTGGCTACTAGACGCAATTGGCATATCGCTAGGGCCAACTTGACTATCGCTAGGCCGACTGTGATCCTCCATGTTCCTGCTTATACAATAATATAAGGTAAGTTACTTAAATTAAAATAACATCACATGAAATAAATAAATGAATAATTTTAACATAATCAAAAAAGAAATAACTAACTTTATAACTATAATGAAATGGAAAGACCAAAGTTTATCAACAACAGACTTTGATGAAGAAATGAACTACATTCAGTTCATTCTAGACTTTATTATTTGAAAATAGAGATAAACTGTATTTTCATCCAATTGACCTTTATAACTATCTAAACAATTAATTATGAAGAAAAAAAGGAACTACAGGAATACATGTTTAGCAGGCATTACGAGCAAATCAAAATATGTGGGAGACATATTTTGTTTTGGTTTAATAGCCAAAGCACAATCAATTCAACAAACTAGCACTTGCAGGACCAACACAATCCAATAGGCCTCCTAGAACCCCCAAGTTACAAGCAAGGATTGTGGTTCAAAAAAGGGGAAAAAACCAAGAAAGATCTTTAAAATGGCCTAATCAGTAAGAATCATATAACTAGAGTATCATGAACTACTTCTACTCAAGACTGGTATCATTTTGTAGGATAGCAAAAAGCCACATAAAAGTTTCACAAATACTTTAAAGAGCTCATAATGATACATTTAAAGAACAAAAAGCAAGCAGATAAATATGATTGAACAATTGCTCAGAGGAACATCTGGCCAAAATAGTTTGGAAACTTAAACCACAAAATTATAATTAAGTTTTTCTCATTGCTAAAGAAAATAATCAAAACTAGCAAGAAACGTTCCATAGTCTAGACAAAATCAAAATAGAAACATTTATGTATATATGTATGGTATGGCCAAACATATAATAATGGGTTCTGGTTTTGAATTTTTATAACTTTCCAAACATAGACTTTAACTGTCAAAGTCGTGCGTTCACATTACCGTCTTGGAGAATAGGACAGCGAAGAGCCAAACAACAAAGTTATAATTTGAAAAACACCTATGCGAATATAGATTAAAATCTAATTAAATAACTTACAAAACAAACGAATAGGACAACAGTGGCGACAATGGAAGCACAACAGTGGCAGAAGCACAACAATGGAGAGCACGACAGCGACTGCGTCAAAAATTAGTGGAGATCACAAGGGCAGCGACAATGGAGACTCGGCACTAAAGGGTTTTGAAGTTGGGGATTTTAGAGCTAAGTGAGGAGGAAAGGACAACGACGATGATAATGGAAGCATGACAGCAACAATAAAGGAGAGCACGACAATGATGATGATGAAAAATCAATGAAAAGCACGACAATGGTAGCAATGGAGACTCAGCACTGATGACACTAGGGGATTTTGAAGATGGGGATTTTAGAGAAATGAACCAAAGTCTGGAGCAAGAAATGAATTAGATGGCGCGCTGGATTTTTCATTTTTTTTAAACCATTTCATAATTTACCAAGTGAACAGTAACTCGTGCAAAGTTTTAAATTTCATTTGCTTAGCTACTTTTAAGCATGGGAAGGCTTTAGAGTTGTTCATAATTGGTCTCTAATATAAAATGAAGTAAGCTAAGGAAGGTGTTACATATTGTCATCACTCTTTCTTTTCTTTCTTTCTCTCTTCTCCTTTTTTTAATATATATTTTTCATTTTTTTTCGTCAAATTGTTTTTGATCATATGAATGAGATAATCTGATTAAGTAAAGCTAATAAAAGAAAAAATTATTTTATTTATCAAAGTATGCCAATACTCAAGAAGGAATGGCCAAAAGGGGTGGCAATGGTAAACTATTTGGGTTTGTGTTTAGGTCAGAAGGTTTCAAAATGAATGCCTCTATCATTTTTACAAAATATTAGTTCAACAAGCTTCGATTAAGAATTAAAACAAGTTTTAGAGAGAAAACAATCTAAATAGACTCACACAATCAAATGAATTAAGTCCCAATTATCCTCACAACAAGTTTAACATCTCAATTAGCTAATCTCAAGGTTTAGAAGCACACAGTGCTACCTTCAAAATGCACCCTCATTTACTTATTGTTTGAAAACATTGAGGGTGTAATTAGCTAAAAGCCACTTTATTTAAAACATGGGTGGTTTTTCTAAAAGCACAAGTAAAAATCAAGTGTCATATTGAATTGTTCAAGAATACTCAAAATCTAATTCACAAGAATTTGAAGGGAACTCATGAACTTGCAGGCAACATTTATCAATAAATAGGTTTTTTGCTTTTGGAAAATATACCCATTGCCGTGGCAAACATAAGGTGCTGTCACGGTGAAGTACACCCTAAAGGGTGACTTTGGAGGCAAGCTGACTTCGTCATGGCGAAACCACAAGATGGCCATGGTGAAGTATGGCCGAGAAGCACAAAAACCTTGAAATCCTTTACTTCATTGCAATGAAACCTGAACTTGGCTACGGCGAAGGAGTTAGTGTTGCTGAAAAGTAACAATTTCATGTTCCCTTGACATTAAGCTCCATATTTTCAAAAATTGAATTTTCTAGATCTCCTAGATTTTCAAGAATATGCACAAATTTTCAATCTACAACACTTTAAAAGTCAAAAACACATGCATACAAAGGTTTTGTGTTGAGATCCAAAATGGAACTCCCTCCCCCATATTTAAATCAAGTATTGTCCCGCAATGTTGAAACATGTAATGCATAAGGGAAGAAAACGAACAATATATAAATAGCAACACAAAGAAGCTATGCAATGCAACGGTATGTTCAAACGCCAGTATGAAATGAAAAACAAGGCAACAAAGGATTTTACACAAGTATCCAACTGACACAAAAAATGACAAAAAAAAGACAGATAAGAGGAATAAAGCAGACTAAAGCTACATGGCCTTATTCACCTCCTAATCACTCGTATTTGGCATAGTAGTAGAAGGACCTACCTCAGAAGTCCCTACCCTAGTGAATGGATCATTATCCTCAGAGAGAAGTTGAGAGTGCAAATGTTCCACAATGAGAGCATCCATGCAACACCTGTACCTTCAATCTTGTTCAAGCTGCTGAAGGATGGTGAGGCGGAATTACTGGAAGTCGGTAGAGAGAGACTCGATGGTAGTGGATGCTAGGGTTGCCTGCTACTCCTAACCCAGTTGTGCTAGATCACCTGCTTCTAGAGGTGCATTAACGTCGAGAATAAGTGGGGTGCATGAGGAATGGTGGGGGGATTAAGGCGCTTGTACTTGAAAGGTGGAGAGGGATCGAAATAGGCATCATCAAGCAACGGGGGTATGCCAGCCTCTATGAAAAGGTTGAAAATGTGAAGAGGGAATATAATGGCGTTAGATGGTTTTTTAGTGAAGATGGATCGCTGAGGGCAGAGTAAATGAGGCTAGCAATATCAAACTTGAGTCCCTGCATTAGGAGGTATACACCAAGCCTGTTTTTTAGGGAGGTACTGGAGGTGACAGGTAGGAAGGATGTTGTTGCACACAAGGTGAAGATAATACTTGGTTTTGACCTTAAAGTCATTGTGCTTGATGTAAAGTTTAGTGGCTCGGGGCAGAAACCAAGAGGCACCAGGCTCACACAAGGTTTGGAGAATGCGGTTAGAAGGGTAATCATTCATGCAATACACAATGTAGTTAGTCTGATAGGCAGGTAGGCCAAAATGCTAGCGAATAGTGGAGGCTAAAATGGCATGGTATACAGTAACGTCACGGAAGTCAATGTGCAAGACTTTTTTCAATCGAGCATAGGTATAGAAATGCTACACAAAGATGAAATTGCCACCTAAATGAGGGGCAGCAAGGTCAATCAAATCAGAGGCAATTGGTTGGAGGACAAAAGGCTGGTCCTGAGGTTTTAGAGGGAACTCCCTATCTTGGTGAAGAAGTCGTTTATCAATTTTTTGGAACATGGCATGATAAGTGAGTTCTTCCTCAGGTTCGTGGTGCTCTTAGTCCTAGGCATGGCAAACTAACTGAAATAGATGCAGCAAAAATCCAACAAAAACCAAAACCAACAACTAAAGAAAAATCAACAACTAAAGTCCTAAAAACAAAAGGAAAGAGAAGCAAAAATGGAAGAGGAGATAACAACTTAAAAGTAAAAGAGAAATGGGAAATGATAGATGATACCAGTAAATGATGGCACTGACGAAGCTTCTGAGGGTCACGAATCGAATTGGAGAAAATGAAAGATTGAGGAAGATGAGAGAAAAGGCAAGAGAATGCACCAAGTGGATACTTCGGATGGAATGGAAGGTATGAGGGAAGGGAACACGTGAAGGAGAAGGAAGAAGAAGAAATGAAAAGTGAAGAAGAAGGCTATGGGAACAGAGCCTTGCAAAGAGGAAAAAGTGTAGGAATGGAAGGGGTGGTCGATAAGGATGCATCAAATGGAAAGGCAAAGCTAAGCAAATGAAAAGGTGGAGGAAATTTTAAAATGGTTTAAACAAAACGCGTAACCTGGAAATGAAGAGTCTTGGGGTTTCACCGTGACGAGATAGGATATTTGCCACGGCCATAATAGCCCGAGAGGAGTAACGAGAGAAGAGAGTGGAGTTGGCCGTGGCAAAATAAACAAATTGCCACAGAGGAGAACAATCGACAAAAGGAGGTATACCGCCGTAGTGAAACATACCTTAGACAAAAGTGACAAAAAGGCAAGGACTTAGCCATGGCGACTCACTCATACCCGAGACAACAAGGCTAACAGAAGGAGTACATCGCCGTAGCGAAATGTGCATAAAAAGCAAGAAAAGAAAAAAAAACAACTCACAAAAATACAAAGTTGAATACTTGGAAAACTCTTAGTTCCTCGTTGTCAATTGAGCTCAATAAGAACACACAAATTTGGCAATAACAAGCATTCTCTCCTCTTGAAAACATGGCAAGAAATAAACTCCTCATGCTACGAAGCTCAACAAAATAAAAGTGAGAGATAAGACAAAGGAGATATTATTGAATTGAAAAGCAACTAACTACTCTACCTTCCTAATGATTGTTCCCCCCTGTACTTAGCCAATTTACTAATGCATCAAGACATACCATAAGCAATTGTAAAGCAAGAGTAAATGAGCAAATGATGGAAAGGAACAACCTGAGAGTTACAGAAGCTTATGGTTCTCATGGTAGAGCTTTAGAAGATGGCCATTGACCTTCAATGTGGCTCTACTATGTTCATCCAGTAGCTCTACCATCCCAAAATTATGCACTTTCATAACTAAATAAGGCCCATCCCACCGATCATTGAACATTCTCAATTTGAAGGTAAAACGAGCCTTAAATAGAAACACCTTTTCTCCCTCCTTAAAGTTCTTCCTGAGGATGCCCAATCATGCAACAACTTTGTTTTCTCCTTGTAAAGTATGGAATTCTCATAAGCTTCAAGCCTTAATTATTCTAGCTCTTGGAGTTGCAGCTTCCTTTCCATCCCTGAAGATTGTATATCCACATTGCACTGGTTGACTGTCTAGTAAGCCTTGTGCTCCAACTCCATTGTGCTTATAAGCAGTCCTATAAGCCCACCATGCTTCCTCTAAGCATAAGCTCCAATCCTTCTTGGATGGTTTAACCCTCTTTTCCAGAATATGCTTCACCTCTCTATTTAACATTTCAGCTCGCCTATTGGTTTGTGGATGGTATGCAATTAAGTTTTTGTGAGTGACATCAAATTTTGAAAATAAGTTGTTAATGACCCTATTACAGAAACAGGTGCCTCTATCACTCATTATGGCCTTAAGGATCCCTAACTTACAGAAAATATTTGATTTTATAAATTTTGAAATAGCTTAGCATAATCTTTTTTTGTAGGAATAGCCTCTATCAATTTTTTAGCATAATCTATGGCTAAAAGGATATGCACAAAACCAAAGGATTGAGGAAAGGAACCCATAAAGTCAATACCCCACACATAAAAAATCTCACAAAATAACAGAGGTTGTTGGGGAATTTCATTCCATTTTCCTAACCCCCAAAGCACTGACACTTGTCACATGAGTGAGAAAACATGTACGAATTTTTAAAAAGGGTTGGCCAATAAAAACCTAAGTCTAAAATTTTTCTAGAAGATCTCATTGCATTGAAATAACCACCACAAACCAAGAATGGCAAGCTGAAAGTATCGACTCAAATTCCTCATTTGGCACACACCTCCTGATTACTTGGTCACTGCACATTTGCTATAGATAAGGGATGTCCCATATGTAGAATCGTTTCAGAGTTTTTATGCCTGCAATTTAGACATAGAAGGGGGTGAGTCTAGAAATGAGATAAATAACAATATGGGCATACCAAGGCTCTTTGGAAATTAAAGTACACAAAGTGAATTCATAAATAAATCGCAAATGAGTTCAGAAGGGTCTACTCCCTTTGTTTCATCGGAGCCTACTCAAATGGTTAGCTACTTGGTTTACGGCCCTTGGTCGATCCTTTATCTCAATGTCAAACTCCTAAAGAAGCAAGGACCACCTTATCAATCTAGGCTTGGATTTTAATTTCTTTAGCAAGTAAGTACAGATGCATGGTTAGTGAAGATAATCACATGAGAGATCAAAAGATAAGGTCTAAATTTTTCCAAAGCAAAAACAATGGCAAATAGCTCTTTTTCAGTCGTGGTATAGTTCACTTGAGCTGGATCCAAAGTCTTTGAGGTGTAAGCAATAACTCATGAGACTTTGTCTTCTTTCTACCCAAGCATGGCCCCTACAAAAAGATTGGAAGCATCACATGGTAGCTCAAATGGTAACTCCAATTAGGGGAAATCAAAATGGGTGGAGAAATAATTTTGGACTTTAATTCATCAAATGCATCTTTTTGCAACAGCTTAGAAAGAGGCAAAGCAATTTTACTAAAGTCTTTGATAAACTGCCTATAGAATCCTACATGGCCTAAGAATGAGCGTATATCTTTAACACACATAGGATAGGCAAAGAAGAAATAACCTCAATCTTAACTTTGTCAACCTTAATACCTTTACTTGAGATTAGATGTCCTAGAACTATTCCTCATTGACTGTGAAATGGCATTTTTCAAAATTTAAAATCAGTTTCTTTTCAATGCACTTTTTCAAAACCTTTTCAAGGTTAGCTAGACAATCATCAAAGGAACTACCATACACAGTAAAATCATCCATGAAGACCTCCATGCATTCTTTTAAAAAGTCATAACAAACTGTTATCATGCATCACTAAAATGTTCTTGGTACATTACATAATTCCAAACGGCATCCTTTAATAAGCAAAGGTACCAAATGGGCATGTGAATGTGGTTTTTTCTTGGTTCTCTTGTGCAATTGGTACTTGAAAGTACCTAGAGAACCCATCTAAAAAAACAATAATGAGATTTGCCGACTAAGCTCTCAAGCATTTGGTCTATAAAGGGAAAGGGAAGTGATCTTTATGCATGGCATCATTCAATTTCCTATAGTCTATGCACACACACCAGGAATTCTGGACTCTTGTTGGTATAAGCTCATTTTTTTCATTTTTTATCATAGTAACCCCTCTCTCTTTTGGAAATACATGGACAGGGCTAACCCACTCACTATCAGAAATTGGATAAATTATTCCAGCACTCAAAAGCTTGGTGATTTCCTTCTTAACTACATCAAGGATAAGTGGGTTTAGCCATCTCTGGGGTTGCCTCACATAGGGTTGCCTCACATGTTTAGAGTCCTCGTTAAGCAATATCCTATGTGTGAAAATGGCAAGACTAATTCCAGGAATGTCCACCAATGTCCACCCTGTCGCCCTTTTATGATCCCTTAAAATAGTAAGTAATCTCTCCTCTTCTAACTCAGATAGAGAATTATCAATTATCACAGGGAGTTTCTCATCAGACTCAAGAAAAACATACTTTAAATTATGTTGAGATAATGTTTTGATGATGACAAATATGTTTTTGCAATTGTGTTAAAATTTAATGTTTTCACAAACATTTTAGATGATTTTCAAGTTTTAGTGAAAGTGTTGAAAATACTCGAGTAATGAGGATCAATACTCAAGTATCGGTGAA
This sequence comes from Vachellia collinsii, assembly GCA_006871305.1. Lineage (NCBI taxonomy): Eukaryota > Viridiplantae > Streptophyta > Magnoliopsida > Fabales > Fabaceae > Vachellia > Vachellia collinsii. The sequence goes on along the minus strand of QFDD01000379.1, from coordinate 23,998 downwards.
CAAAATATGCTTTCAAAATCCAACACTTTTAGTAGAACTCAAGTTTTGGTGAAAGTGTTGTCAACACTCGAGTATTGAGTGTCAATACTCGAGTATCGAGTGCCAAAACAGGTTTCAGAAAACCAATACTTTCAATGAAACTCAAGTTTTAGTGAAAGTGATGACAACACTCGAGTATTGAATGTCAATACTCGAATATCAAGTGTTGAAACAAGTTTTAAAAATCCAACACTTTCAATAGAACTCAAGTTTTGATGAAAGTATTGTCAACACTCGAGTATTGAATGTCAATACTCGAGTATCGAGTGTTGAAACAAATTTCAAAAAACCAATAATTTCAATGGAACTCAAGTTTTAGTGAAAGTGTTGATAACACTCAAGTATTGACTTACAGAACTCGAGTATCAAGTTGAGAAAATCAGTTTGAACTTCAATACTTCTTTGAAAACTTGAAGTATTAACAAATGTGTTGTTAATACTCGAGTATTGTGAAACAGAACTCGAGTATCGAACCTAAGATTTTCTTTTCAAACTGAATACTCTAAAGAAAACTTGATAAGCAATAGAAGTGTTGATTTCAATTCTTTAAAACTCGAGTATTAGAGTATAAAACTCGAGTATCGAAAGTTTTACAAAGATTTGCTTGACAGAAACACATTGAAACTCAAGTTTTATTGTCTAGCACTCAACTGATGAGAATACTTTTGTTAGAACTCGAGAAGCATTGAAAGTATTATCTCAAATTGTCTCACAAACACTCGAGGATCTCTACAAGCACTCGAATAATAAGAATACTTCCAAGCTTTATCTTCAGAACTCGAGTAACAACAAAAGTGTTCTGAATTCTTCAATGTTATTTCTCACAAACACTCGAGTATTGTAAGATGTCACTCGAGTACTCTTTTTACTAACAGTGCTTCAGAATGTCAGAACTTTTTTGTTGTTCTCAAATCTTTCCTTCTTTATGCTTCATTTATTTGAATCCTTTCTGCTCTCATAAATGCTCATTTATTTTAATGATTAACAGAGAGTGGGTCATCTGATTGTCTCATCGGAAAAGCATTCAACGGACAAAAACCCAGGAGACGACCATACCTCATGTCATAAGCATTTAATGCAAGAAGCTGAACGAAGAAGATGAGAGTAACGAAAACAAAATTGTTTCTAACAGACATTTACTATTTCCCAACTATAAATAAAGAAGCATTCAAGATGAGAAACAGAGAGAACACATTACTGAGATACAACATTTATTGCTATTCATCTACCTCCTCTGTTTTCATTCTCACAATCATAAATTCCTCAATGCTTAGCATTCAATTCTCTCTTCCATTCTGGTTATAAGAGTTTATTCAAATCTTGATTATGTGAGAGTTATTCAAGATTAGAGAATCTTGAGTATAAGAGACACAAGCAAAAAGTGTCAGTGTGCTGTATTAAGTTAGGAAGGGGGAAAGTCTCTCTTCCATTCTGGTTGTAAGAGTTTTTGTTAGTGGATTTGAAAAGCTCAGAGGATTCTGAGGACTGGACGTAGGTCAAGTGGACCGAACCAATATAAATCTCTATGTTCATTATTTCCTGCTCTCTATTTATTTCGAAAGTTACGAAAATTTTTATTAGACCAATTCACCCCCCTCTAGGTCATATCTTACTCTAACATTGGTATCAGAGCAGGTCTCTTGTGTAAAGGACTTAATAGTCTCAAGAGTGATCAATGGCAGGATTTGGCAAACATGTTATTAGTGATGGAGCTTCCATTACCAGACCTCCTGCGTTTAATAGTCAACATTTTTCATTCTGGAAAATAAAGTTTCAAAATTTTATTTTGGCTACTGATTTAGATTTATCAGATGTTTTTGAACAGGGAAACTTTGTGCCTTAAAAGAAAGTCGATGACGTACTTGTTCTGAAAACTCTAAGCGAGTTATGAACAAGACTCAAATAAAGTTCTACTTAATAGAAAAGCTGTTTTAATATTGCAAGCTGCTCTAAATGAAGATGATTTCTTTACAATATGCACACTGCCTTCAGTCAAACATATGTGGGAAGCTTTAGAGATAGCCTACGAAGGAACAGAAGCTGTCAAAGAAGGAAGAGTTAATACTCTTACAACTGAGTATGATTTACTCAGAATGAAATAAGGATAATCAATTGCAGAGTTTGAAATGAGATATACTCATCTCATTAACAAACTAGCTGCTCTCAGAAATATTTATGATCAACGTACTCAAGTGAGAAAGATTCTCAATATACTCACCGACAAGTAAGAGGCTAAAGTTACTGCCATCGAGGAAACAAGAGGGGAGTCAATGATGTTAGTAGCTGCTCTCTTTGGAGGCCTAGCAAAATACGAAAGCAAACAAAAATTCAAAAAGGAATTGTCAGGCATAGAGGACAGAAAGAAAAAGGGACTAGCTCTCAAATCAATAAAGGAGAAGGAACCAGAAATAGAGATAGAAGAGGAAGATGAAGTAGAAGATGAAAAGCTAGCTATGGTGGTTCGTAGATTCAAGAAAATGTACAGAAAGGATCAAAATACCAGAAGATTCTAGAAGGGAGCATCAAGCAAAGAAATTATTTGTTTTGAATGCAACAAACTAGGTCATATCAAAGCAGACTGTCCTCAACTATTCCAACAAAACAATGAAAAGAAAAGGTTCAAAATATTCAAAAAGAAGAAGGCCTACGTGTTTGGGATATGGGGCGACAATTCTTTAAAAGAAGGAAGTGAAACAGAAAAGGAAGCCAATATTTGTCTTGTGGCTCAAGAAGAAGAGAATTCTGAGACAAAAGAGGTAATCATCGTTGAACCTAGGTATGATGAGTTACATTTAGAAAATGATGAAATGCATATTGAATTGCTTAAATTTGCCAAAGAATTAGCTAGTCTAAGAAAGAAAGTCAAAGAGCTACAAAAACCTGTAGCAGAGAAAGTCACTTACAATTGTCTAGAATGTCCAGTTTTGAAAAAGGAAAATGAACGATTAAACAAGGCTCTAGAGAAATTTACTAAAGGTAGTGAAATGCTTCAAGTAATTCTCAAGAGTCAAAAAGTTGTAAATGATCGAACTAGAATAGGGTATAATCCTATCTATGATAACAAAAAGGGAAAGAAAAGAAACGGAGTAGAAAGCTATCTCAATTATTTTCAAAAGTCTATTCATACTTTTGAACCATTTGCTCTTTGTAAATATTGCCACATAAAAGGTCATAGAACTATTTCCTATTATTTTAAGAAAAAGAAAACTCTAGGAACATATAAATGGATACCCAAAAGTTCAAATGAGTCTAAAACTCACCAAACTAACCTCAAAGGACCCAATAAGTCTTGGGTACCTAAAACTATAACCTGAATTCTTGCAGGTATGTCTCAGAGTTTCCAAATCAAACAAAATGGTACATCGACAATGGATGCTCTAGACACATGACAGGGGACAAAAGCAAATTTACCATCTTACAATCAAAAGATGGAGGAAAAGTAAGTTTCGGAGGAAATCAATCAGGAAAAATCACTGGAATTGGTGAAATTGGCAATACAAATGGAATAGTAGTTAAAGATGTTTATCATGTAGAAGGGCTCTGTCATAATCTGTTGAGTGTAAGTCAAAGCACTGACAGAGACAATTGGGTTATCTTTGATCCACAAGAATGCTTTATCGTCAACAAAAAGGACCTATCCATTGATAAAGAAAAGCTGAACATTCAACTACGAGCACCCAGGGATGGTAACTGTTACACTCTTGATTTAGAAAACTCTTTTACGAATTCTTGCTTTATTAGTCAAGCTAATGAGAGTTATTTATGGCACAAACGTTTGGCTCATGTTAACATGAGTCAACTTGACAAATTAATCAAACATGATTTAGTTCAAGGTATTCCAAAGCTCAAAGTCAAAAGTGATTTGATCTGTGATGCATGCCAGATGGGAAAACAGAACAAATCTTCTTTCAAATCAAAAAATGAAATTTCAACCAAAATACCCCTTGAACTTCTCCACATGGATTTGATGGGTCCAGCAAGAGTAAAAAGTCTTGGTGGAAACCTTTATACACTTGTAATAGTTGATGATTTTTCTAGATTCACGTGGACTATGTTTTAATCATCTAAAAATAAAATGTTTGAATTATTCATTGTATTTGCCAAAAAGGTCCAAAATGAGAAAGGTGTGTCTATTGTGTCAATCAGGACTGATCATGGAGGAGAATTTAAAAATGGAGACTTTGCAACTTACTATGAAAGCAAAGGAATCAACCACAACTTCTCGGCTTCAAGAACCCCTCAACATAATGGAGTCGTAGAAAGGAAGAACAGAGTTCTCATAAACATGGCACGGGCAATGGTGATAGAAAAACAGATGTCACAATCAACACAGCATGCAACATCTTCAACAGGGCTTACATAAGATCATCTCTTGGAAAGACTCCCTACGAGCTATACAAAGGAAGAAAGCCAAATCTGTCTCATCTTCATATCTTCGGAAGCAAATGTTTCATCCACAACAATGGGAAAGAAAACATTGGTAAATTCGATCCTAGATCTGATGAAGGTTTATTTCTTGGTTATTCAAATAGAAGTAAAGCATATAGAGTTTTTAATAAATGTACATATGTTGTTGAGGAATCAATACATGTCAAGTTTGTTGAAACAAAACCTCAGACAAAACCTTTGGTTGATGATGAAATTGTTATTTCAAAAGAATTTCAAAACATAGCTTCATCAGATAATGATCCTGAGGACAATCCATCAGATGAATCTTTTCAAACTTCTCAGCCAAGGTCGTGGAAATACATCCGAAATCACCCTCTCAATCAAGTAATTGGAGAAGTGAATGAGGGTGTACAAACACGAAGAAAATTCTTAAATGAAGCTCAATTCTCATATTTTATAGCTGAAATAAAGCCTAAAAATATTGAAGAAGCTTTATCTGAAATGATTAGATTATTGTAATGGAAGAAGAATTGAATCAATTCGAAAGAAATCAAGTATGGAACTTGGTACCCCATCCTAATGACCATCCAGTCATTGGAACAAAATGGGTATTCAAAAACAAACTTGATGAATCTGCAGTGATTGTCAGAAACAAGGCCAGATCAGTGGCAAAAGGCTATAATCAAGAAGAAGGGATTGATTATGAGGAGACTTATGCCCCAGTGGCCAGATTGGAAGTTATACGGGTACTTCTTGCTTTTGCCTATCTCAAAGATTTCAAACTTTTTCAAATGGATGTTTAGAGTGCTTTTCTAAATGGTTTTACTATGGAAGAAGTATATGTTGAGCAACCTCCTGGTTTCAAAGATATTTCAAAACCAAATCATGTTTATAAATTAAAGAAAACTCTTTATGGTTTAAAACAAGCACCAAGAGCTTGGTATGAAAGGTTGAGCAAATTCTTGATAAACAAAGGTTTTGTCAGAGGAAAGGTAGATACAACATTGTTTATCAAACATATTAAATCTGATGTGCTCATTGTTCAAATTTACGTTGATGATATTATTTTTGGAGCCACTAACAATGATCTTTGCCAAGAATTTGCCAAGACAATGCAGGGAGAATTTGAGATGTCCATGATGGGAGAATTAAATTTCTTCCTTGGACTACAGATCAAACAAAGGAAGAATGTAATCTTCATGAGTCAAACCAAATGTTTGAAAGAGCTGCTGAAGAAGTTTGGGATGGAGCAGTGTAGAAGTGCAGACATTCCAATGAGCTCTACAGCTCTGCTTGATGCAGATGTGAATGGAAAGGACTTTGACCTCAAAAGATATAGATGAATGACAGGATCATTACTCTACCTCATAGCCAGCAGACCAGACATCCAATTGAGTGTTGGAATGTGTGCCAGATATCAAGCAGCACCAAATGAATCTCATACAAAAAATGTAAAAAGGATTTTTAGATATCTTGCTGGAACCATTGATCTTGGAATGTGTATCCAAAAGGTAACCGTGAATATTTGATTTCTTATTCTGATTCTGACCATACTTGATACAAAACAGATAGAAAAAGCATGAGTGGTCACTGTCAGTTTCTCGGAGGTTTACTGGTGTCATGGTTCAGCAAGAAACAATCGACTGTATCATTATCATCAACTGAAGCTGAATACATTGCTACTGCTAGCTACTATGCTCAAGTACTCTGGATGAAGCAACAACTTCAGGATTTGGGAATGAACTTCACAAAAATTCCAAAGAATCCTGTACATCACTCCTGAACAAAGCACATAGACATTCGTCATCATTTTATTCGGGATCATGTTCAGAAAAAGGATGTCAAAGTGATGTTTATTCCAACCCAGCAACAAGTAGCAGATACTTTCACAAAACCACTTGCGAGAGAACAATTCATGAATATACGAAGAGAATTGGGAATGGTAAATCCCAATGAATTGCAAGTAATCCTCTTTTAATGTTAATGTTTTGATGATTGAATACTAACTTTATCATCTGAGTATTTTAAATAGTTTCTACAAGGTCTCTGTTTTCGTGTTAAAGAACTGATCAACAATCACTCTAAGGAAAACTCGAGTTAAGAAGAAAGTATTACTGAAAGAGAACTATTACTTCCAGTAAAAACTTGAGGAAAGGGGTAACACTTGAAGTATTTGAAGTAAATACTCGAGTTCTGGTAGAGGTAAAGTGAAAATATGAGAAAAAGAGCACGATACTCGAGTACCAAAATCAAAACTCTAGTGTTATTAGTCATCACTTGATTCAAAACTCGATGACAAAAGAAAGTATTCACAATATTCAAGTTTTAAAAACCAATACTCGAGTACCAGGCTTTCCAGAGGCTTCACTTGCAGCAAAACTCCACTTTTTCATTAAAGTACAGGTAAATAATCGAGTACAGAAAACAAAACTCAAGTATAGGTAAGACTTTTCATATTCTAATATAGCAATACTCGAGTTCTGATAATAAAACTCGAGTACTCATGAGACTTTTCATATTCTAAGTCTTGATACTCGAGTATGGTTAAGTAAAACTCGAGTTATGTTCAATCTGTTCATTTTTAGGCCTCGATACTCAAGTACTGTGTGTAAAACTCGACTACTTGTCCTCAATACTCGAGTTTTATGTAGAAAACTTGAGTTTTAGTGTTACTTTCAATATTTTGCATGCCCAACACTCGAGTATTGTCCCTCACCGAGGCTAAATTGCTTCTGAAACTCATATTTCCTCACTTTTCATTTCCTCAAAACTCGAGCAAACCCTACCCTATTTTTCAAATTCTTCTTTTTACCATTCAAATCCTTTAGTAACCATCCAAAACCTCTTCCCAACCGTTCCAAATCATAACCCCTCACTCAAACCTCTTCATTTCCCTCATTTCCACCTATAAATTCCTCATTTTCTCTCTTCGTCACCGTTGGCTCCATTTCCTCCAAATTCCAATTGCTCTTCTCTTTTCTCCTTTCTCAAGCATGGTTCACACTAAAATCACTCCAAGAAATCCTCCAAAGTCTAGAAAAACAACTTTAAGTGGTCCTTCTCAATCCCAATCTTCTCCTCCTCCACCCAAAAGAGTCCGAATAACAGACTCTTTGGAGGAAGAGCAACCTGAGATTCCAATGACAAGGAAGTCAAGATCAAGGAAGCCCAAGTCCATTTTGAGTTCCAAGGACAAGGGAAAAGCACCAATGACATCCTCTTCTGTACCCGAGGCCTCTCAACTCGAGCACTCTGACTCAGAAACTTAGAGTATTTCTCCTACCTCTCAGGTGTCTACTCCAAGCAGGAAGATGAAAGCACAGAGGACTACCACTTCTGAGACTCCTCAAGCATCTGAACAAACAGTAGGAGAAGCACCCAAGGGTTTCAATGTGAGAAGTGTTTACATTAATCCTTAAACTCTGGGTAATTATGAGAATACTTATAAATCAAGAGATTTACGCCCTGCAATGTTTGTGGATTTAGATTATGTGAAGAAACTTGGGATTGATTTGAAGGAATATTTGGAGCATTATGAAAACCTTCTGAAAATTCAAACTCCTTTTTCCCCTAACATGGTTAGAATCTTTTATAACAATATGGAGTCTGATTCTGCCAAGGATGCTGTTAGGAACATTATTATGTATCCCATGAGGACTATGATTAGGGGAGATGACATTAGTATAACCCCTGATTTGCTGAATTCTTATTTGGGTACTCATGATTTTGACTCTGAGTTAAGGACATTTACACCTGAGGAGGTACATGAGTTACTTAGGCCAGGGGAGCCTTATACAGGGCTGAATTTTGAGCCTACTGCCATGCCACCACTTAAAAGGGTTATTTACTACATCTATTCTAGATGTTTAGTGAATAAGAGCAAGAACTTCACCCATATGTCCACCTCTGACTACCATATGATGGCATCAATCATGGCAAAGGAGAAGAGGAACATAGGGCAGTTAGTATTTAATGAGATGTGGAGATTCAGATTCTCCAAGTCAAAAGGAATGAATGTGCTCAATCCTTGTTTGATTTCTAGGATCCTTGAATAGCATGAGATTTGGTATATCATGAAGAATCAGTAACCTTTCAAGCCTCTTCAGTTTACAGAGACTCATCTCCATCGGATGAAGATTGAGGTTAGGGTGGCTCCAGGGAAGACCACAGTGGAAAGCAAGAAGAGGAAGAAAACAGATTCTAGTCCATCTAAAGTGCCTCAGGATGAGGCTCAGTCCTCTGCTCCACAGCAGCCTACCTCTGCCCCCTCCTTTGCTCAGGCATCCATTCAGTAGTTTATGCAGACTGAGTTCAGGAGAATGGGAGAGGAGTTCACACAGGCTTTTCACAGTGAGATTCAGACCTATGTCTCTAACTTGCTCAAGGCTGCTATAGATTACTTCAGTTGGAGAACACTTGACTTGGCAGTGGCATCATTGAAGACTTCAGTAGATTCTCTGCAAACTTCAGTGGATTCCATACTAGCTATTCTGGAAGGCAGGATGACATCTCTTAAGGACTTCATCAGAGGTTCTAAGGCACCTCTTTCTTCTTCATCTGAGCCTTCATCTTCAACTCCTGCTCTTGTTCCAGTTCTCCTCCTTGAGTACCCCTCTTCTAAGCCAGTGCTTGCCTCCACAGAGCTTCTCGTGCCTTTTGCTATTCCTAAGCCTCCTTCCTCTGAGCCATCTATTCCCCCTGCTGTCCCCGTGTCTTCTATTCCTCCCTCTCCTGAGTCTCCCTCTATTGATCCTCCTGCCTCTCCTCCTCACCCTCTTTCATTGATGACAAAAAAGGGGAGAAGTAGTTGGCTTTTGTTCTTATATTACTATTATATTACTGTTGAACTCTTGTTTTTGTTGATGCGTTACTGTTTCCTTTGAATTCTATTGAGCAACCATTGAGTTATATTGTAGTGGTCATGAAAAAAAATCTGAAATGTTCTTTATTTTAATAGCGGTTTATGAAACCATTATTAATTCGCTTGCCACGGTGGGTTTTGCAGTGGTTTTTGGAACCGCTACTAATCACACATGTAACAGTTAAAACCGCTATTGATGCTACCTTTTTTTGTAGTGTAAAAAATTTATACTCACAGTGCTTATAAGAAATATATACATATATTATCAAATTAAATTTTTTATATTGGACTTTGAGGGATATGAGCTTCTTCTTTTTCATTTCTTTTTCTTTACCAATATGATATAAAACAATTTACATATATTAGTATAGCTTTGAAACAAATATTAGATGTATTGAACGAGGTTTTTCTTTAATGATAATTAATAAATCAACTAATTATACAAACCACCTAAAATTTGTGGCCTTCATTCTCACAATTGAAGTGTACTTTTTACAAAGTAAGTCAATAAAGCATACGGTCCAATTTGATCGATTTTTGCACGTTTATGCCTTTGTACAATGGGTCCACACTCTTATTAGTTACTTCTCTTTCTTTTACTTTTTAATAGTTAAATTAAATTAATCGTTGATTACCTCCTTCAATATGCACATAATGAAATAATATTTTTTGCTATATATTAATAATTTCAACAATGAGCCTGACCATTTTGTTATGACAACTTTTGGTTTATGTTAGTACTTAATGCCCATGCTATGAAAGTTTATATTGACATAATGTTTGTCATTTATATTATTTTAAGGAGGTATCCCAAATGAGATTGGTGATCTTTCACAACAACAGATATTGTTTCTTGGAGCGAATCAACTTACTGGTTCTATACTATCTTAATTATTTAACAATTCAATGTTGTAAGAGATTAATCTTTCAATAAATCAATTATCTGGTAGTCTCCCAACAAATGTGTGTTTTGGGCTTCCAAAACTTGAAAAATTCTCTATTTATGAAAATGATCTATTTGGCAAGATACCCTCCATTTGGCATCAATGCAATGAAGTGGTATATCTAGAATTGGACCACAACATATTCAACCTAGGAATCAATCCAATCAATCTTGGAAATTTGACCAAACTCCTATATCTATGTCTTGGAAACAGCAACTTGCAAGGTAAGACATTTGATTATGTTGAGATAAATTTTTGATAATGACAAACATGTTTTTGTAGGGATTATGAATTATGTTTCAATTCTTGAGTATAATGGTTAATACTCGAGTAATTCATCTTTAAAAATAAACTATTTTCACAACACTTCCAAAAAGTACTCGAGTATTAATGAAAGTATTAAGAATACTTGAGTATTGCATGATGGTACTTGAGTATTTCTTAAGAAAAGACAGTTTAAAACTCAACACTTTCAATGGCACTCAAGTATTGGTGAAAGTGTTGACAATACTCGATTGAATCTCAATACTCGATTATCATTGAGCAAAATTAGCTCTCAAAACTCAACACTTTCAATGGCCTTGAGTATTGGTGAAAGTACTAACAGTACTTAAGTATTGAGATTCAATACTCGAGTATCATGGAGCAAAATTAGGTTCAAAAGCTAACACTTTCAAGAACACTTGAGTTCTCATGAAAGTATTGGCAATACTCGAGTGCTACACAACAATACTCGAGTATCAAGCTGCTAAAATCATTTTTAAACTTCAATACTTTCATAAGAAACTCGAGTACTCATAAGACTCGAGTATTGTTTCATAATACTCGAGTATCGAGCTCAAAACTTTCCTTCTAAACTCTATACTACAAAGGATAATCGAAAATCAAAGGAAGTGCTTGCTATAATACTTTATGAACTCACAATACTTGAGTATGGGTTTACAGAACTTGAGTATCGAGAGTCAAGTAAGCAATTGCCTTAAGAAGAACTTATTGAAACTCGAGTTCCACTTCCAGTGCTCAAGTAGTGACAGCACTTTTGTGCATACTTGAGAATTATTAAAAGTGTTAATACCAAAATGCTTTACAAACACTCGAGTATCACTATTATAACTCAAGTATTATCAACACTCTCTAGTTTTGTCTTCAACACTCAAATATCAACAAAAGTGTTCTTGTGTTTTATAACAATAATTCTCTCAAAACTCGAGTATACCTTAAAAGTATTATGAACACTCGAGTATTATCACTAAAACTCAAGCACCCTACAAATTAATGAAATTTCACTGTATTGTTTTGCCAACAACACTCAAGTATTGCAACTAAAACTTGAGTACTTACTTTTACTAACAGTATCACAGTTTGTCAGAAATTCAACTTTATTCATAATCTTTTCTCTTTCATGCCTCATTCATTGAATCCATTCTGCACACATAAATGCTCACCCTTCCTACTTAGCAACAAGAAATGGGTCTTCTGATTTCTTCATAGGAATACACTCAACAGATAAAAAACTTAGGCCACGGCCATACTATGTGTCAGAAGCATCCAATGTGGAACGTTGAACAATAAAAGTAAGTGTAACGGAAACAAAGCTCTTTCTAACGGACATTTCTAATTGTTCAACTATAAATAGAAGAGCATTCATGATGGAAGGAAGAGAATACACCTACCTACAAAACTGCATTTATTATCCTCGACATTCTTCCTCTATTCTACTTTCACTATCATCAATTCTTAAATGCTGAGCATTAAATTCTGTTGAGAATTTCTTTATTCAAGAATTGTATTTCTAAGAGAGAAACTCAAGGTTTGTGAACCTTGAGAACCTTGACAGGGTTGGTTAGATTAAGAAGAAAGAGGGGGAGAGTGATCTTTGTTCTGTTGAAATAGTGAGGGTAAGAATTCATTATTCAAATTGTAAAGACGTGAAAGGCCTGTTTTATTGTTCCTAGTGGATTTGCAAAGCTCAGAGGTATCTAAGGACTAGACATAGGTCAGGAAGACTAAAACAGTATAAATCTCTGCATCAATCTCTCTACTCAATCTCTCTATTTTTCCTAAAGTTGTTTTTAAATTTTTTTTAAGTCTACCAATTCACCCCCTGGTCAAATTCTATTCGAACAGATTATATATGTTTGTCTTATATATGGTTGTGTAAAACCGAGAGGAATTAATTGCAATATTTAAAGTCAGCTCCAGCAAAAAGAAGTATTAATTATAATGCTAAGCGCAATCCAACTACAAAATTTTCTTCTAAACTAAGTATAGCCTAAACAAGAAATTCATCAATCAAAAATCATAATGCCAATTCTTAAACATAAGCAAATGGAATTACTATTACGATAAATTGATAACATTACATATAATACTAAATAGAAAAAGTATTGTATATGGCTATATATAATTATGTGTGTATGGCTATATAACAATGCCCATAATTATCTTTAACATTCTTATAGTGTTTTTTTAAATCCTACATCCTAGATTAGTTTTGGCTTCAAGATTCAATATCACAACCTTGTATTTTTTTTTATTAAAATTGAAATAGGTGAAATCCCATCATCTCTCTTCAACATTTCTTCCTTAAAATGGATATCTTTAAGGAACAATTCTTTGAATGGTTCTCTTCCAATATCAATTGACAATGGGGCGTTATTGGAAGAATTATATCTACAATACAACTTCATTACATGTATGCTGTCAATCTACATATCTTTGAATTTTATGCTTTAACAAAATTTTTATTTATTTTTTATTCTCAATAATATTGTTAACAGATTTTTTCACAAAAATTTGAAAATAAAAAAAATCTAGTATACTTGTTTTCTCTAACACAATAAATTTTTCCATATTAAATTTTTTATTTCCTTTTTGTTTTTGCTAACTACAAGTCCCATTCAAATTGAAGGTACCATTCCACCTGAGATAGGGAGTCTAAATCACTTGAAGACTTTATGACTTTCAATTAACATACTTTTAGGAGCAATTCATGAAACAATTTTCAACTTGTCTTTGCTTAAGTTGCTAACCTTGTCTCATAATAGTTTGTCAGGTATGTTGGGATTATTTTTTATATTTATATATGTGTTTGCTCTAAACTAGTATACTTAGTTAGCAAGACATAAACTCTCAATGATCATGTGTTTGGGTTGGTCCCCAATGGATTTTTTTTTTTTTTTTGCTATCTTTGTGCATTTTTTATCAGTTTTTGTTTTTCTAAAAAATTTTATTGATTTTCTTTTCAAAATTTCCAACAAGTTCTAGCTAGAGCTGGTAAAACGAGTAAGCCCTCAACATGCAGTGAGTCGGGCTAAAAAACCTGCCTGCTAGCGAGTTAGTATTTTACCAACCCAACCCACCATGGCGGGGTGTAGATTTTTTTTCATATTTTCTAACACAATATTTTTTTTAACTTGGACTTGGAGTATCTTTTTCAATTTTTCAATACCTAAAATGAAATATCCTTTTTTACAAATTTAATTTATAAAAGTATACCACAACGTGAACATAAAACATCTGATTCAAATTTCAAACAATAAAATTTAAGCATCTATAACACTTCATAAAATTGAATTTAAACATTATAATTCAAACTAAATATAAACCATAAATGAAATGATCAACCAATCATATAATATTAATTATATCTACATTATGATAAGAAGTTGTTCACATATTTTTTTAATTAATCAATTTTATTTTATTTTTGTTTAAAAAAGGGGTTGGTGGTTTAGCCCGCTCCTAGTTGGACTAAAAAGACCGGCCTTTTGGCTGTTCACTTTTTTTGCCAACCCAACCCACCACTTTTTGGTGGGTTGAGCCCGCATATTGCTGGTTCTAGTTCTAGCATGGGAAGAATGCTACGATTATGTCATTTATGATATCATAAATGGTTGCTTTTCAAAATGATTAAGGCTTACAAAGCACGAACCTGGATTCTGGAGCATTCAATTTTATTTTGGGGCACCGTTTAAATCACATTTTAGTTTTATATTAATTAATTATTTAATAATTAGTTTTTATTTCTTTTAAGAAAGTTTGTATTTAGATATAAACTGTTGTTATTTAATTACTTATTGCAAATAAAATATACTAAAATATAAAATAGATCTAAAAAAAATTTATACTTAGTGCATATACGAAATATATACATATATTATCAAATTGAAGATTTGACATTGGACTTTGGGGGGATTTGACATTGAACGTGCCTTCAAATAGCAATTAAGAGCACAACAGTTCAATTTATAGCCAGAACAGTGCTCTGATACCAAACAATGTAATACCCTCCATTAGCTTACTTTAATATGCATTAGAGACTAATCATGAACCACTTTAGGTTCCATACTCTAGAATTACCTAACCAAGTGAAATTTTAAAACTTTTTTAAAGTTACTGTTCACTATTACTGTTTACTTAGTAATTTCAGAATTTTAGCCAACTTTGAAAATTCATACCTAATTCTAGAAAATTTAAAATTGAGTGGTTCAAGTCTTTAAATAAAGCTTATTACATTTCCCACAAGGAAAAAATATCAAATTATGTAATTTCTTAACCAATTAATACAAAAAAAATCATTGAAAAAGCACTGTTCATTTGATCATTTTTCCAATTTTTTCTTTTAACTTTGGACAACCATAACTTTTCACACATAACTCCGCATCCAACAAACATGGACTCATTTTAAAGATTGAAATGAGTACTATATTTCTGGAAAACTTCATGCCAATTGGATTCCATTTACTCAGTTCAACTATTCCTCAACTTAGGCCAATATAAAGGGTGATGGACCCTTTTTCCTTTCTTTATCATGCTTGTTTCTTCCATCTCCATGTATAAATCACAATCACATAATAAACTAACATATTTGGCCTATATACACATCACTTATACATTATGTCATGAAGTTGAGTTTTAGCATACATACTTCAACATACATCAATTACATTTTATGACCATAATGTCACATATATGCTTGCATATCTCCCACCTTAAAAGGTTCAGTTTTGGGGGGAGAATGAGATTCTTTGATGATTATCATGCATGTCATAAGTCACTAACACATACATTAACATGCATGATTATCATTTATTTTCCAACTAACTATGCCTAAACATATTGTGATGAACTTTTAAAACACTTTGCATAAGCATAACTTCACATATTCACATAGCACATAAATAGCATGCAAAATGGCACAATAAATAAACAACAACTAATGACAATATTAATAAAAAAGTTAATAACTTTGCTACCTTAAATCCTTAGCTTTTCGTCCCTGCTCTTTGGAAACTTCCCTTTGCAATTTAACCTCCTACACGTATCATAATGTATTTGATACTAATAAAAAGCCATTATCAATGCATTAAAACACTCAAAACCTCACCAAAACTTCTCTTGATCTTTAAGGGTTATAAAGTCTTTAACTTTGCCAAAATTGATTTCAGTGCTTCCAAAATTGTTCTCTCACTTATACCTTACACAATTTTTCCTTGTAAATCCATTAGAAGTATCAAAATCATCAAAATCTCATTCATTCTTCAAGAAACTGGTCTGGCCGAGAGGTATAGAAAAAAATTGGAAAAATGAGATTTTGCAAGATTTCTTTCCATACACTTGCATAATTTTATTCCTAAACCTCTTTACATGCATTATTTCATGCAAAAACACTCTTCCACATGCAGATCAATTTCATACGGCATGACCCACTTAGGGTTTGAAATCCAAAAATTCCTATACAACACAAAACAACTATCAATCAACTCTAAATCATGCATAGAGTTGTTTTGTACCATTTACTTCTATTAAATCCCTCTCTTTCTCATTTTTCTCTCTCAAGATATAAACTTCTAGCAGCATATATTCACCGTAAATCACAAAAATAAATCCATAGGATTGAGGGGGAAGCCCAGAAATCATGAAATATGAGAGATTTCATGCATGAATCACCTCTTCCTTCTTGCCCCTTAGCTCTCACACCACTCCTCCTCTCTCTCTTGCTAGTTTGGCTGACCTCAAGTGAAGAAAAATGGGTGGAGAAGCCTTAATAAAAAGATGAGCACAAGTTTTAATTCATGTGAGACTCTTCTGGATTGATAAAATAACTTTATACCGATATACTCTACCACTTTTATGTGATATTTTGTCTCACTTTTACTCTTGAATAAGACCATCACAAGTGGTAAAACATGGATCCCACCTTCCACTTTACCAAAAACTTTAAGTTCCATAAAATTGCCTTATGGCAACAGAAATACTTTTCGGGAAAGCCCAGATCACTTGACCAATTTAGGGCAATTAAATACTCTCTAAATTTATTTGATACTCTTATGACTTTTCTTTCCTCAAATTTCTTTCTAGAATGTCTTTAATTAATTTTTTAAGAAAATCATAATTCGGGGCTTTTTTTAGCCTTTTTCTTTCGTTCCGGCAAACTGTTTCTAATTTTCTCTTGGAAACAATTTTATAAATTTCTACAATTTCTTAACTATTTATCCTTGCTTTGAAATCAGATATATGAGACTCTTAATATTTTAAATAATTCAACTTAGCTGAAAATTAATTTTATAAATGTTATTTTTGTCATTCTAACTTGAATCAAGCATGAACTATTAATTAGTGGATCTTTCTCTATCTTCCGCTACTTAGGACCATTTTTTGATATTTTGGTCAAAATTACAAAAATATCCTTTGACTTTTCTCAAATCAACAAAATGCCATTACATTTGAAAAATGACAATTTGGTCCCAAAAATTTCAAATTTACACTTTGGTCCCTATTTCAAAATAACACTTTAGTCTTTTACTTTTCAAAATGATACTTTAGTCCCTTGCTTTTTTAAAATGACCAGTTTGCATTTACTTTTCCACATTTGGCAGAATGAAATTTTCACTCTTCCTTTCTTTTTTTTTCATCCTCCAAACCCTTAATTAGTCTATAACCACTTGTTTAGCTTTTATATCTTGTTGTTAAAACTTGAACATTACATTCTTCAACCCTCTAGCCTCTGTCTTCTTTTTAATCAGTTTATTTTCTTTTGGTTCAATGTATTTCAAGAGAACAATCTCAACCCCAATAAGTTCTATAGAGAGAGAAAAAGAGAGAGAAAGTGGTCCAGAGCTCAAATTGGATGAAGCAAGTTCCAAAACCTGACTCTGCTACTACTATGGAACTTGCTGGTAGCGAGATTATAGTCATTTCTACTGGTTTTGGAATTTTGAGTTTGGGATCAAAGGGAACTATTGGGTTGAAGGGATGGAGGCATAGGAAAGAGTGTTTTGATATTAAAGTGCTAGTTGGAAAGTTAAATGGAAGCACTAAAATTGAAATTGGGAAAGTTAGAATTTAAAGGGTATAATTGAAAGTTAAAAGGAGAGTTAAGTTTGAGATAATATAATGCCTTCCTTTGAATAATTGGTGATGGAAATGCATTATGGTACTATATAGGCATTAGAGAGTCTGAGAGAACCTACAAAACTCATAAGTATAGTGAGGAGAAAGTTTAAGTCAGCTAACGCATAATAGGTAGTGAATGTACTATGATTGTTATTTACATTGGTTGAGATGTTTGGGCTATGTGATGTTTGAGCATGTAAATCCTTGCTTATGTTGTGCATTGGCCATATGCTAGATGAGTTTAGTTGCATGTAGTAAGGTATGCTCATAGTCATGGCTAGTTAGTATCATGTATAGTGATCATGCATCTTAATGTGTTTATTAGTATAATTCACTACTGAGATTTCCAAGAAATTTCATCCTTTCCAGAACAATAACCATCTAGGTCAAAGCTCCAACTAGAGCAAGGACAAGGAGAAGGAATGTTCAAGGAGAAGGAGTAAAAGCTACAAACAATGTGTTTTATGTTTTGGAACTCGAGTTGTAATTATAAGTTAGCGTTGAATTGTAAGATTTGGCTATGCTAAGATCTTCATCAAGTTGTATTTAAATGAATGAAGTGAATTTCAGCTTGGTTCATGGTTATCTAGGTATTTATGCATCAGTTTCTGGTTTTGTTGTTTTATCATGTTGCTTACGAACTAGGTTCGTTGCTGCAAAACCATGAACATGGCCCCAATGAAAGGTACTCGAGGAAATCCTCTCAGGTATTGTTATGTTCACCATGGTAAAAGAGACTTGAGAAGGACTGTCATTGGTCTGAGGGATTTGGTCGCTTTGAAGGGAAGACTTGGCCGCGGCAAAACCCTTTTGATCCGAGTTCTATGAATCATTTGTAAAGTGAAATTTTATGATTTATTCTATGTTAACCAAGCATGAACCATGCTAAATAAGGATCCCCATAAAGAATTGAATGAGTTTTCATTGGAGACTCAAGCCTCTTGATTTTGAATAATCTATAATTAAGTATGATTTTCCAAAAGAAAAAAAAAAGAAGAAGCTCAGGATATACCAAGTGAGTAATATCAATGGATAATAATTCAAGACATGTTTTAGAATTCCATTTGGTACACTAATTCTAGATATGGTTAAGCAGGTGAGCAGTTTACTCAAGGTCTTTAAGGGGAATAAAGGATAAAGTAAGGGATGTTACATATCCTACACCATATTCTCATTGGATGTGTAATAATACCCATAACCACTCAAAATCAATAAAAAATGTCATAACCATTAAATATAAGTTAACTTTGTTACATATGCATGTGCAAAAACATCATGGGCCCACCATTACAAGTAATGGTATTAAATTATATTTAATGGTTCAAGCATTTGTACTCCTAATTTGAATGCTCATATGTATTTTTTTTTAATCTTCAAAAAGCATATGGTGCTTAACTCTCTTTTGATAAAGTTTATGTGTATTTTAGCATATTAACCCTTCTATATATGAATATATAAATACATTTTCCATTAAAAAAACACACACACACACTAGCTTTTGTGACAATACAAATTATGGAATTGGTTTCTCTGCTAAGAAAAGTGTCTAACTATTCAGATTTGATCAATGATGATCCAGATGTAACTTTTTTAAAAATAATTATTGTTAAATAAAAATAGCTTTTTAAAAAAATAATAGTTGAGAGATTATCTTTACTTTACATTCTACAACCACACAAATATTTTTTCTTTACTTAAAAAAAATATTTTTGAGGAAAAAATATTGACTTTTAAAAGTAAGATTTGTAGTGTTAGTAATAATATAAATGATTCATATTTAATTAGCTCTCATTTGTAGGGGTGGAAATAGGCCATGCTACATGTGGCCTGGCCTATAAAAGCCTACACAGGTTAGGCTTTTACATGCTCAGGCATAAGCCAAGGCTTTTTTCAAAGCTTGTTTTGTTAACAAGCCTATCAGACGGCCTGGGCCTTTTTTTTTTAATTTTTACTATTAAAAATTTGATAGAATGATAGAAGACTCAAACCCTAGACATGTTGTGATTGATTAGCTTACCACTAGATCAACATACATCTTTGTTACCTATTATACATTTTTTATAATTATAAACTCATTTTACTTACAATCCTTACTAATTATTCTAGGGTTTTAGACTTCCATTCCCATTTGTTTCATTGTTGCTTCTTTGTTCTTCAACCTCTATAGAGTCACAACTTGCAAACCTAAGCCCACCAGTTCCCTTTCAGATCCGCTTACGTACTTGCCATCGGCTGCCACATATCAGCTCCACTTATATCGCCATTGCCCTTCACCGTTGTCATCACTGTTACACTCTGTTCCTTCTCGTTCTCTCCGGTCCTGCCTTTACTCTTCCTCATTCTCTTTGCTCCTAACTGTAAGCATTTATATTCTTTTACTTATTTACATTCTTGTTTACCTACGTTCTTGTTCATAGAGATAAACTAAATTATGGCATTTTCCATTAGATTGTGTTTTGTTTGAAATGAAGTTTGGATTACTATATCCAAAGTGATTTGGAGGAGCCGAGCATTGAGTGTTCTGTGTAATGAAGGGAGGATCCATGCCTTCAAAAATTTAATAGTCAAAAAGATCACATGGGAATGAGGAATGAAGGATCCTCTCTTGCGTCGTCAAGTTTGTCTTCGTTAATCAACAAGAAGGGAAAATGATATAACTACACTTTTTTTTAATTTTTAAGCTGTCAACTACTTATTACCTTTTTTTCTTTTTCCAATTGATGAGGTATGTTTGGAGTAGCCGGAATTAGAAGTGACCTTTATTTTAACTTTTGAATTTTGCAAAATCTGAGATAGAGTTTTGTTTGCATAGAGATAGGCCTTTTGCACCATTTCAATTGCATCCTTCTCCACACGTTCTCTTGATTCCATCCACCATTTCTATATGCATACACTCTCTGAAATTTTAATTATTTGCATAGAGATCAACTGTAACATCCTAATTTTTATTTAGAGGATTTAATTATATTTGGAAAATAATTATTTATTTAAAGGATTTATTTATTGTTTAGAAATAATACTTATGTTAAATATAATTTGTTCGGTAATCCATTGAGTCAAAAAGAATTTATCCAAATGTGAGACATATGAATTAAAGAAATTATAAATGATAATATATATAATAACTTTACTAAAAATATATATATATAATAAAGAAATGAAAAATATATATATAATATATATACCTAAGGGCACGTGGCCCCTTAGTGTAATATATATATATATTAAAAAAAACAGGGGGAGTTGCAGTGCGTCCATTCATCACGTGAGGGAGCTATTTAAATCCTCCTTGCGTCGCATCAATAGCTGTTAGGGTTCAGAAAGCCCTAATGAAAGATAGATAGGAATTAATTGTTAATTTTCTCTGATCTAGATCTGTGATTTGAGTGTCTTAGTAATGTAAAATAAATAATTGTTTTAAGCAGGTTATAATTTCCTTTATATATAGATTGTTTGCATATATTAATTTTAAGTTAAATAATTTACTAGTGCTATTGAAGATGTTCTTGAAGTTTTAACAAGCTTAGAATGTTGAATAAATTAAGGATCTATAATTTAGCAACTTTATGTTTGAAACACTAAACTTTACATTAGAGATTTTTGTGCAATTGGAGTTGATTTGTATTTTAATTGAATTGTGAGTTCGGGGGAATAATTAAATTAAAGTTAAACTAAATAGTTAAGAGCCTATTGAGAAGTATGGATTTTAAATAATCATTTCAAAACCTTGAATGAATATAATCAAGTTAAATATTTAATTTATGTGTTAAATTTGTATCCATATCATTGTGTAGATTGATTTGAGTGTGGTTGGTGCTTTCATGGCTTGAGCTCACGAGTATCTTGGAGTTAAGGTAACCATGGTTAATTCATTTTATATGCTTGCATGGATTGTAAGGTATTTTCGATACCTTAATTATTTATTGTGGGAAGTATTTTGAAAGTATATGTTTTACTTAAAGGTATATATATACGATGAACTGTTTATAACTTATCCTTAGTTGGAATAAATTGTGAATTAATGTATCTGTGGGAGATTGGAATATTAGGTGGTATTGAAGTAGTTGGGTTGATCTTGTGATGATTAGGCTTATGTTGTATCCGCAGTTGCCTCCACTACTGATCATAGTGGTTGGTTTTACTGTGACTCATACCTAGGTGGGAGTTAGCCTAGACCCAGGTGGGAGGCTAGACACCCTTTGATTCTAGACCCAGGAGGGAGAACGAAGGGGGACCAGTTGGATTAATGTTGCTGCTGGACCTTTGCCGTGTTGCTCAACGCATTAAGCCGGATCCACGTCATGGAGTAATATGGAGGAGTTAGATGGAGGGATCACTTGTGTAATATGATTGTATTGGATGGGAAACATTAATTTTGTTTGAGTATTACATATCAGCACTGCTTCACTGACTTATAATCCCGTATTGTATATTCTATGTATTGATTATTGGTTACTGGGACTTTATGTCTCACCCTATCATTGTTTACCATTTTCAGGAGAGGAATTTAGTGGTTTGAGGTATGAAAGGAAGGAGCCAACAGTTTGATAGTAGCTATCACTGTAGGCTTATCAGTCATGTTATTTTTGAGAAAAGTATCTTGCCAGACTTATAGGACTTGCATGATTTGTTTTCATTTTTATGATTCTACGATGAAACTAGACCTATCATTAATAATTGTCTTTTGGTATGTTTGAGACATGGTGCACTTATGTGATGGATATATGGGAACCCATATGTTTTTTATTAAAGGTTAAATAACTATTCTGATTTTTGTTGGTGACTTGTGGGCAAGTTTTGTGCCATGAGTTACATTGATATTGTGTTAGATTTGTGGGTTGAGTGTCTCACCCACAGCTCTTGTCCTTGGACCTTAAGGAATTCATAGCCATTGATATATTTATTATGAGGTTATTTTACCTAGGGGATTACATCAACTACATTATGGCTTCTTCCATTAGATTGTGTTTGGTTCTCTTCCTCTCCTCCCTCCATACTTCTATAGGTAATTAAACACTCTTTCTATTTCATTATTTTTGCTTCCCAAACTCTGATTCAGCTTGACTAGCTATCCCATTTCTTACTGTATATACAAGAATGAAACTTAATGGCGGTTATAAATATAAAAATTCGTAGATAGTCTTAAATCAGCAGATAGTCAGTAGATTCAGTTTTTCTTTTAAAAAATCAAGAGATAGTCTTAAATTATGATCACATTAATTGCTAAAATGACTGACTTGGTTTGATTCTATTTGGTTTTTACTGTAAAGTTGAGCTTGATCTTACTTGGTTTTTTGTATATTTCAGTTCTAGTTAATGACATGTCCATTTTTGAGTGAAACCATGTCATCTAATTCAGTTCCACCTAATACTATTGAAGTCAATCAACAAGCACCAACAGATTCTAGTCAACAAACTAGTAATCAAAATGATGGGGATGATAGTATCATTAAGAAGAAGTGAAAAAACCTCAGCAATCTGGGATAATTTTGATCAAGTTGAAACTAATGATGGGGTCAAAGGTAGATATAAGTATTGCAAAAATATATTTGCAAACTCAGGAAAGGGAGCTAGCACTATCCATCTTTGTAGACATGTCAAAGCATGCTTGCAAAGGAGGTTGCATGTCTTTTCACAAAACAAGCAACCCACTATTTCATTTCAACCTTCCAATCCAAGCATTAATCCATTTGTGGCATCGGGTGCAAGATATTCTAATGAAAAGATGAGGGAAATAATAGCTACTGCAATCAATGTAGCCACCAATGTCATATCAGGAAGTGAGTACCCTATTGCAAATTTTTACCTTCCTGAAGTTTGGAGAGTGAAACAAGTAATAGATGATGCCACAGAAGACAGTGATTTTTTCATAAGAGAAATGACAGCCTTGTTAGAATGGCCGACACCCAAGAGGGGGGTGAATTGGGTGTTTCAAAAATTTCCTTTTCAAACCTTCATTGATCAAACTATCCAAATCATAAGTTGATAAAACATAGATAATGATATTGGATAGAGTAAGAATGGAATCATTAGAAATTAGTGAATATGAAAGAAATATAAGCACACAGAGATTTATCCTGGTTCGGTCCTCTCTGACCTACGTCCAGTCCTCAGACTCTTCTGAGATTTGCAATTCACTATATCATCCAAGTTTAACCAGGTACTTGGAAAACCATTACAGCCACATATTCAATGTAATACATACACAGGCTCTTTCAAGTTTGTAACGGTGGGTACTTGTGAACCCCATAAACTTTCCGGGTATTTATGAAACCCTCTCAAGTTTGTAACGGTTGGTACTTGAGAACACCCACATAAACTTTCTGGGTATTTATGAAACCCTCTCAAGTTTGTAACGGTTGGTACT
>QFDD01000378.1:0-37083 GCA_006871305.1 Vachellia collinsii | reverse complement strand
CTCTCCTCTCACACACACCTCCTTCTCTCTCTTCCACTCTACCAGAACAAAGATAGCGAGGCACATGGTCTTGACGAGTTCGACAGTGAGGACGGCGATGCAGGAGATGCCAGAGTTGTCGACGGCGAGGGCAGTGATGGTTAGGTGTTTCTTACTCCAAAAAACGAAATGGTCTCTTTAAAAATATGTTTGCTCTATTTTCTCTTTGATAAGTACCAGAAAACTGCAGGGATGGTCATTTATGGAGCTCCCACTATGAGATTCTTTTCCTCAATTTTTTTTTTAACTTTCGCAACCATCAACGACCACGATGTCTTTGTTCATTTTTTTAAAAAAAATTAAATAAGCTAAACAAGCCAGGTGGATGCGGAAGAGAGTTATAAGATGTGAGGAGAAAATGGATGAATAGTGGAACTTGTTATGATTTGGGGGTATTGTTTTCATTTCTCTTGGCACAAAGACGCCTGAAGCTTTTAGCTCTGCAGCTTCCTCACTTCCTTAGCTTTAAGATTCATTCAAAGCTTGTGACTGAGTTGGGTTTGAACTTCCTTTTTTCGGATACAAATTGGACGTGGGCGTGGTAAGCAAATGAAGACGACTGGCGTCCATCCTACAGGCAGCCCCTCTCTATCTTTGTATTTCTCTCTTCCGATCCTTTTTTTCTTGGTGCTCCATACTCTATTGAAACAAGGTTTATATCCTACCGATGAATGTTAAAGCTAGTTTTGTAACACACTGACACAGAGAGTGTGAAAGAGGAAGGGACAACGGCAAGAATATCGAGATTTGTGTAGCTTTGGTGCTGTCACAGAGATAGAGGGCTCCAACACGCACACTCAGAGAGAGAGAGAGAGAGAGAGAGAGAGAGAGAGAGAGGGTACACTTGGCATTTAGTGGGACTAACATATGAAAAAACAACGTCCGTTTGTGCTAAGTTAACGGATACGGTGTTTTTTTTTTTGCCAATATATATATATATATATATATGTGTGTGTGATGTTTTTGCTCCAAAGTTCATATGCATTTTTATACCCAACTTTTATTTATGATGCTGATAACTCTTTTCACAAAAGAAAGAAAAGGTAATTTTGAACCTTTACCCAAATTACAATTGGTCAGAAATACAGAGATAAAAAAATTTTGGTTTTAGTTTCTATACTTTCAATAACTTTTGATTTTAATCTCTACATTTAATGACAATAATTAATGTCGTCAAATATCTAAATTCTCATAAAACTATAGGAATTAAAACCATATATTTAAAATTTGAGAGACTAAAACCAAAATTTAAACAAATTTAAGAGATTAAAAATTATGTTAACCATTTCCTTGTTGATTAAACCATAAAGGGTGAAGATCATATGACTCCAACTAATTAGGTGCACAACTTTTTGTTGGACACCAGATATAAGCGTCTCTTTAAACATGTATTCAAATGTTAATTTATCATATTGTAAATGATTAACCCTTCCGTTGATACAGAATTTGAACTCAAATATGCATTATATCAACGTACGTGGGCTTTTTTATATATATAAAGCAAGGAACAAGGGCTTTGCCTTTTACAAAATTTTAAAACAAATTAAACCCATATATAATTAATTAATTAATATCAACTCCATATATATTCTCTTAAAAAATCTATATAATAAAGTACTTGGCCAAGCGATCGAAGTTTTCATCAGTTTTATATTACCTCCAGACCATGCCATCACGCACCACTCTCCTCAAATGTTATTTTCCCTCGTATATTTCATTTGACTCTCCCTTCGTCCTTGTCCACTGGCTCGCGCGCTCGCTGTATATATAAACAGAAGAACCGATCAGTCTCAAGGCGAAACACAAGTCACTATTTTTATTTTGCTGGGATTCTTTTCGTGCCCCTGTGCATCGAATGATCGATCCCATCATGGGCTTGAATTTATTAACTGCTCTATCTCTATTGATTCCTCTAAGCTCAGCGATTGTTGGAGCTGAAATACCGACCACCCTGGATGGACCCTTCAAGCCGGTCACCGTTTCTCTCGACCAGAGCTTACGAGGACAAGCCGTGGACCTCCCAAGTTCGGATCCTCGGCTTCAAGCAAAAGCCGAAGAATTTCATCCCGAACAAATCTCCGTTTCTCTCTCCTCCGACTATGATTCTGTTTGGGTTTCTTGGATTACGGGTACGCTTCTTCTTCCATTTACTTACCGTTTGCTTCCAGTTTTTGTCCTCTCATCAAGTGGGGTCCATTTTCTAACGACACCTTCAGAAAAATGGGGTCCTATGAATACAGACGTTAGCTATGGCGCTATGAGATGTCCACAAGTGTCCACTTTTAGAGGCTTGAATTGAATGTGAATAGCCGAAGTCTATCTCTTTACATCCTATTGGCCAAAAATGTATCTCTTTTAACTCCCAAAATCAATGTTGCTCATATTTGAATGCCTTCAGAAACAAGACTGGGCATTCTTTCGGCCACAGACTCAGTTGTTTTGGTATGTTATTAATTCAAGTATATAGTTTGAATTATTTACTGCATGTTCAATATTTGGTTGTATTTTATTTGCAGGAGAGTTCCAGATTGGGTATAATATAGAACCATTGGATCCTGATTCGGTTGCTAGCATAGTTCAATTTGGAGAGTTTGGGAAGCCGATCACTGAGGAAGCCGAGGGATATTCCCTTGTTTACAGCCAACTTTATCCTTTTGAAGGCCTTCAGAACTACACTTCTGGAATCATACATCATGTTCGTCTCACTGGTATTTTCTTAACTGATTTCTTTCTCTTATAAGTTCTTTTTCCCTCGTCCTCTTTCATCTAAAAAACTTGGTCCAACTAAATGTTCTATTCTTAAAGAAAAAGAAACATGCCACGCTTTACCATTTTTTCCACTCATTCCCAAGGGCTTAAACCTATTCATGAATCATAATTGATTTAACAGTACCTGAACATATTGGCTAATTTCATAAGTACGTTGTGTTTGGTGCCAGGGTTAAAACCCAACACATTATATCAGTATCAATGCGGAGATCTAAACCTGGCAGCAATTAGTGGTGTTCACTATTTCAGGACCATGCCAGTTTCTGGCCCCAATAGCTACCCCAGCAGAATTGCAGTTGTTGGAGACCTTGGTCTTACATATAATACCACATCTACTGTGAATCACATGGCCATCAACCATCCTGAACTTATTCTGTTGGTTGGAGATGTTAGTTATGCTAATTTGTATCTTACAAATGGAACTGGGTCAAATTGCTACTCTTGCACATTCGCGGATACTCCAATCCACGAAACTTATCAGCCTCGTTGGGATTATTGGGGAAGGTAAGCTTCTGCTTTACCTGATCTGATGTATCAATGGACTTTCTAGAAAAATAAAATACTTTTTGTTTGGTTGCATGTTAAGATATGAACCTAAAATGTGAGTGTGGAGATGCAAGAGCAATGAGAAGCTAAAGTCCTATAATTAATTTTGCGTTTGAATGTATCGACAAGGGTCTAATTTATCTACGGTTATTGATATCAGGTACATGGAGCCTCTCATTTCTTCTGTTCCACTAATGGCAATAGAAGGGAATCATGAGATAGAACTACAGGCTGAAAACCAGACATTTGTCTCTTACAGTTCTCGATTTGCATTCCCATCTGAAGAGAGCGGATCATCATCCACATTCTACTATTCTTTCAATGCTGGGGGAATACATTTCATAATGCTTGGTGCCTACACATCATATAACAAATCTGGTAAACTCTCTTGGCTCACATTTTTTCTTTCTGCATATCATATCCTATAACATTTTGCTGCGTTTCATCAATGTCTTCGCCTTTTTTTCTTTTGGCAGGAGACCAGTACAAGTGGTTGGAGAGAGACCTTGCTTCTGTTGATAGAGAAGTAACCCCATGGTTGGTAGCTACATGGCATCCACCTTGGTACAGCACCTACAAGTCACATTATAGAGAAGCAGAGTGTATGAGGGTAGAGATGGAAGATCTGTTGTATAAATATGGTGTTGATGTGGTTTTCAATGGACATGTAAGTGTATTTTTGTTTTCCGTGCACCTACTCTAAGATATATATATATATGTATGTATGTATTCATTGCTTGGATTCCTTGGGGCTTTTTGTGATTTTATCCAAAGGGTCCTGTTAGTACTTAAACTTTGAGAGAGAGTAATATGACCAAACAAAATTCATATGGGAACACTGAACAGGTACATGCGTATGAAAGATCAAACCGAGTCTATAACTATACATTGGATCCCTGCGGGCCTGTTTATGTCACAGTTGGTGATGGTGGTAACTGGGAGAAGATGGCAATCACACACGCTGATGAACCTGGAAACTGCCCAGAACCGTCAACTACACCAGATGACTTCATGGGTGGCTTCTGTGCCTTCAATTTCACATCAGGTCCAGCAGCTGGTAAATTCTGCTGGGATCGGCAGCCTGATTATAGCGCGTTCAGAGAGAGTAGCTTCGGCCATGGAATTCTCGAGGTCTCTCTCTTGCATAGAGCACTTTATGCAATCATCTATAACTAGTTATCAGTTTTGAGTAATATCCCACTTGTTTGAATTAATTTTACATCCGAAGGTATGGGCCATTTGAATAGAAGTGTGAGTAACAGGTTCGGTTACATGCAGGTGAAAAATGATACTCATGCACTGTGGACGTGGCACCGTAATCAGGATTTGTATAACGCTGCTGGAGATCAGATATACATCGTCAGGCAGCCTGAAAAATGTTTAGTGAAACCTCAGGTACATTAAACATTCGTGTGTTTCATTTTTCTTGTTGATAAATAACCCTATGCATTCGGATCCATAAAACAGAAACAAGGATTGTGAAGTTTCAGCGACAATTTTACCTATAGCTGCTTTCCACTCAAGTGAGTTAGGAGCGTTGTATTTGTTAGCTTATTTCTAGATATTATTTAAAGAGACGGGTGCAAAGAAGGGGTTTGGAGCCTGGTGGATTTGATTGGAAATTACATAAGAGTTACACGAAACAGCAAATTTTGTTGACCTCCAGCTTCCCAATAAAGTATTGGATTTCAGTGTCATGATTTGAATATAATTTTTCACCTCAATAACCTGTTCCTTTGATTTTCTAGGATCCTTGAGGAGTTAGCTAGTCAAAAGTTTGAACTTGGTAAAATACAGAGCATGGAGGCAAGCTGAAGAACAGAGAAGTCAGATATATTTTTTTAGCATATCAGCCGGGAACTTTTAAAAAGATGTTTTCACGGAAAACGTAATTATTGTGTCATTGGAAAGGTATATGTTAAAAATGTAAAAATAAGGGTTTAGATCTAAACAGTGAACTCAAGTGAGTCCCACTTATTATTTCTGTTTCGATATTGTTAAAAATATGTCCATTATTGCAACCTTGTGCCTCACCGTCATTATGTTAACATTTTCTGTCTATGATCCCAACAGTTACCCAGTTCTTTATTTTGTAACAATTCCGAGCACTCGGGTAAGCAGCACGCATTAAAAGAAAAGTACTGAATAATATACTGATATAATAATATTGAAGTGTCTCCGAAGATAACTTTTTTTAAAAAAAAAACACTATTTGAATTGATTTTTGCTTGTGTTTCGGCTGGGGGAGGGGGGCTATCAATCTAGAATTCCTAGTAAAGGCCTAGCTACAACCCTAGCTATGCTCGTCTCCCCTGTAACAGCCAACCTTATTCATAACCTTAATGGAATCGCCAAGATTCGTTGTTTCGGATGTAGCTGAGCAAGGCTGTGTGGTTATGAACAAGAAGAGGCTTCCCTGAACTCCTGACAAAACTTCAACAATCCATCTCTCCCCAAAAACCCTGCTACGCTGTAATCAAAAGGTAAGCAACAGGAAAAGAGGGAAAAAATAAAACTAAGCTGGCGGTGGCCGTTAACAAGGTTGCTCTGGAACTGTCAGGCATAGGAGAGGTCATCCCCGGATTGATTCCACCGCCAGCGGCGCCCCCACCGTAGAAGGGTGATGTTGTGGTCGGAGTTGGCACATTTGGGTTGATCAACGGCGGTGTTGTGATTGGTATATTCGTCCCTCCAGCAGTGCTACACATTATATATATCAGTATCAGATGCTGCCAGTTAGTTTAGAAATGGCACTTAAAGTTTGTCGGCTGCTCTTAACAAAGGAAAAGTATGCTCCCAGTTGGTGTACCGCATAAATCGATTTCATTAGACCGACTTGCAGTTACTTTGGACGACGAGCCACGGACATTTATGAACAAATTATAAAGCTTTATTTACGATCGAATAATGAATCTTAGCCGTTGGATTTCCCGGAGACTTTTAAAAGGACGGCCTTCGGTGGCGTCACACAGTCAGTCAAATTAGTCTTCAACCCCAGCAACCACCCAAACTGAATATGAGCATGAGCAGTTCAAACTTCAAACACGTTTTGGAAAACCTGAATTTCGATGGAGTTAAGTACATGTTGGATGCTGGGAAGTAATAAAACTTTAATTTTAAAAATGATTTCACAAATACAAGTATATCAAAGAGTTTTATTTTGACCAACATGAAATTCATTTTGAACTTATTTAGAATTAATTTTTAAAAAGTGATTATGTGATTCAAAGTAAACATGAGACTGATAAACACGGTTGACAAACAGTAGTTAGAACCATCTATGATCCGTTCATCCACGAAGCCACACACCTCCCTTGCATCACATCTAACCGAAATCGGTCCCCTCTTGTCTCTGTTCCTGAGCCCAGAAAACAGAGCCCAGGTTCTGTGGTTGTCTCTTATTTCAAATTGTGAGTCGATGCCATTGGATCCGAAAAGTGCAAGAAAGAGAAAAGGAAAGAAAACACAACCGCGGAGAATCCATTTACTTGTATATCAAGGAAGCCCCGAAAGCGTTTGATTAATTTTAAAAAGAAAGAAAAGAAGAACCAGTGTCCGTAAGCTTCCACAGTTCAGTTCACTTAAACAAAGGCTCTAGCACGTAAATCCAAGGAGAGAAACAGAAGAGAGCATACCTAGAAGAAGTCGGGTAGACGCAAGATCCATAGCCTACAGACACAAAAAAGATTATTATAAATGACTGAAAGAAAAGGTAAGTGAAAGCATGCATGGGTAGATAGATAGAAAGAAGGAAAGTTTTTGAAGATAAGCAATACTGGGGTCAGTCTGGGCAATGGTGGCAGTGCCGGCGAAGTCGCAAGAGCCAGGGGCTCGGCTCTTGCGCTGATAGTAGCTGTTGAAGGCGTAGGAGGCGTGGGCTTGGATGGTGTTGGGAAGGAAACAGAGGCCGTCGGACTGAATGGGGTGGCAGTCGGCTCCGGCGCCGCATGCGTAGTCCAACGCCGTTTGGAGGGCCTGGCTGCTGGCGTCGCTTCTGGCAACACACCAGCTGCCTCCTCCGACTCCCACAACTTGGCCTTGGACGGCCATGCAGAGCGCGGCGGCGACGGAGACCAGAAGGAGGAGGGCGGGTGGTGGAACCGCCGCTGGAACTGCCATGGGAAGAGAGTTATAAGCAGCGAGCGGGGTTGTGATTTTGCTTAGTTGGTAAAGGAAGAGAGAGGGGCGCTTCAGAGAATAAGAGCAAAAATATTAGGAGCCAGGATGAATGTGGAGGCTGTCTGCCTAGGAAGCCTCTTTTGCTTTGTTCCTTCTGCTGCACTTTTCTCTTTTCTTTCGTGATATAATAATAAATTAATAATAGTATCGTAAAATGAATAAATAGGATTATTTGAGAGAGTCAGTCAAGCCTCAAAGGGGCGGTTTTTCTTGTTAATAATTTTTTTTATGGAAAAGAAAGTAATGGAGAGCAGAAGATAAACAGAGAAGAATGGTTCCCAACGTTCTCTGGGCCTCTGATACGTCATGTACGTTGGTTGTGCAGTTGGTCCTTTTGAGTGCAAAAGATGATGCTCGTACTTGTGCGTCTCTGTCGTCCTGTCACTAGACCTTTACCCAATGCTGCATCATTTCGATTTGATTCCAATTCCTTGTTATTTATATTTTAAAATTTTGCAAGAAAATATAATCTCGGGGAAAAAAAGTTGAGCGGAGTTGGAAGGTTACTGCATACCTAATAACTCACAAGTTAAATTTATTCTTCATATGTATATAGCGAAAGAAAAGGCATGGAATATGATTGAAGTGGATATTGTGATAGAAGTAGATAAAGGGATGTTGTTTGAGAGGAGTTGGAAGGCTTATGGATTGATTCGTGGGTTAGGAGGGGGATTTTTATCAATCATGTTTGCAGCCTTGACATTCCGCCTTAGATCCATTCAAAATATAAACTACTATTTAGCACTATTTTTTTAAACCCAGTCATCCTTCTATTAAAAACAAATTTGTTTAAAAAACTATGGAGTAATAACTTATAAGTGTGGCCAATTCTTCCCCCAATATTAAAACATTTGGAGCATTATGTTAGGAGGGATTAACGTTTTTCAGGTTAGCCTTTTGATGGTTGTTGCATGCTTTTCATGTGACTGCCCGGGAGTTGGACTCACTGGGTCATGGCCTCAAATCAACTATGGGCCGCCATGAGCCTTCTAGCTTTCCTCTCACCTATCCTTTAGCTGAAGTCATGGGCCAGGCCCATCCAAAAATATACCAAAATGAGGTGTTTACTTTCCTATTCAACCAAAAACGAAGAGTGGACTAGGTATCACATTTAATATCTCATAGTATTTTAAATATAATTAACATACCTATAAAAAAACAATAAACAAAAGTAACCAGTCTCTATTCCTTCATTAAGCTCCACCTCTAGTCTGATAGGTGATGGTAGATCAGAGATACAATAGTTCTCTGGCATGCCCGTGTCTTAGCACATGAAGTGATGAAGATATGAACAGGTCAAGAAGCATGGCACAAAAGCTTTGTTTGGTTGGTGTTTTTTTAAAGGGAGGTGAGGGGAAAGGAGGGATTAAAAACAGGTGTGTTTGATTAGAAAAAATGGAAGGGAGTACTAATTTTTATCATTTTTTGCTCTCTTCCCCTCCATACTCAACCCTCCAAAATTACGGTTTTTTTTTTTTGAAGGGTGAAAAACATTGCACCGCATCCTCATCAAATTACCCATGCCAGCTTTTCAATATTCCAAGTTTACCCATTAGGACCCTTTTTTCCGTCATTCTCTTGAGCCGCTCTTTTCCTTTCATGATGTCGTCTCTCTTTCGCCTCTCCTCCCTGCTGTCATCATCACCTCCTGCTCCTCCGGCAGCCGCAACCTCATGTTCCCGTATTCTTCTTCATTCTTGCCTCCTCTAAGTTCGTTCTCTCCAATCTCTCTTACGGGCACTCCCAAAAATGATTTTTTTTTCATATGGCCGCCTACCCACAAAACAACCGCTGTTGAAAGGAAGGAATTTGTCGATTGTCCTGCTGGTTCTTGGTATGCTTATTGTGTATATGATTGTTTTTTGGAAGAGTTTTCCTAAGATTTTGGTTTTGATTATTTTAGAAGGATTATTGTGAATGCTATTCTAATCCATGGTCCAAGAATCTAGGCCGATGGATGATGTGCATATTTGTCCTTCTGGGTACAACTTTAAGAAGGTTGCACAGTATAAGCAACTGACTTTGGAAGAAGCAGAAGAGAAGATGAAGAATAAAAAGAAAACTACAGATGGCTATGAAAGATGGATGATGAAAGCAGCAAGTAACGGTCCTGCTGCATTTGGTGGACATGGAAGGTTTGAAGACAAGGGAAGTGGTGGTGGAGGAGGAGAGAGAGGGAGTAAAAAAATCCAATGATAATGATGAAGGTCATGTCTCATATAGGGGGGAAGAGGATGAGGAAGAGAAGGGCAGTAAGAAAAAATGTTTATTATATTATATTTTTTTTATAATTAGATTTTCACTTTAACTTAGGGGATATGTTTATATCTTATTACGTGGCAACATTTCGGTTACCATCTTATACCATCATAAAATGTTCTGTAATACAGTAACATCGTTTAAAATGAAGTAGCATATTAAAATTAATATTATTATCCTTTGAAGATTATATAAAATTATTTTATCATGTAAAAGTGAAGTGATAAGTTTTTGTAATCTAAATAGATGGAAAATGGTCATTTTAATATAAATATTATGAACAAAGAAAAAGAACATAAATAAAATTATAAGAGTATAACTGTCAACTTAAAATTTACTCATATTCTCTCCTCTTTTAAATCAAATAAGAATTATTAAAATATCTCATATATCTTCACATTCCTTTGGACCAAACAAAATTTATAACCTCCCACCTACTTTTAATTAACATCACTCTCCCTCCTCAACTTTGCACCCGAGTGTGTTGCGAGTGAGGGGCCAAAAGCTGCATCAAGTGAAGGAATGAAATAGGAATAAAGTCAGCTTACCATATTCAAAGCGTGATCATTGCTGCTTAAGAGCCACCTCATCATTACTTCATTCACAGACCAGTAACAGTGGGTATTAAAAAAGGTGTCCGTGGCCCAGGAGGGCTTGGTCCAGCGGTTGAGACAAGGGGTGTCAAGACGACCCCCGTCGCTCGAGCTCGAATCCTGGGAAGTCATCATCCCTATGGCGCACTCCGGATTAGTCGGGTCCCAAAAGGGTCCGGATACCGGGGGCTTTACGCAAAAAAAAAAAAAAAAAAAGGTGTCCGTGTTGCATACGCATGTGATAAAAAAGAGTGAAGGTGAAATGGAAATGCACGTGACCATGCTCACGTTTGAATCCAATTTGCGAATAAAACACAATTCTGCGAAGCCAAAGCGAGTTAGGCGAGTATTCTCTTCCCGTCTCAGCTTCCTTCCATTTGAAGCTTCACTGACTATTCATGGAGTGACGCCATCTATCTGTCAGCCATTTCTCTTAGCCTTCCAAATCTTTCGTGACTATTGATTACCATCTCTTCTCCTTCTCCTCCTTCTTTTTCTGGCAAGCATTGTTAATTAACATCAATGCTAATACTAATATAAAACATAACTTTTTTTTTTTTTTAGCAAACTCATCGAGTTTCTATATGTCTATATGTGTGTGTGTGTGTGTGTGTATTTCATGCAAGATAAAAGCTTCACCTTTGTTCGTTTCATGTCTTGCCGTGTCTTTTTTATTGGGACCTTCTTCTGCACTCCTCGTCATTGGTTGTTTGATGATAATCCTTACTTGTTGGCAAAAAACAAAAAAACAAACAAACAAAGCCACATGTGCAGGTGTCTCTGGACTGTTCGTGAGATAAATATATCATGCATGATCTTATCCAGAACATTATCTAGATCAAGGGTTTGTTTGACAATCATTTAAAAAACATTTTTACGCAAGTCAAGATAAAACTTCTCTTACATACTCACCTTAAATTACGTAAAATCACTTTAAAAAGAGTACGAATGAACAGTAATCCGTAATTTGTTATCCTACCTCTTATTCCATTGGTTACGATATTTGTTTCATAACTATTTAGTATTATTCTGTAGTTTTACCTCATATAAGATAACAAATTAATAACATTTCGCTAAAAATAATGAAACATAGATCGCCTATAGACATACGATCTAGACGGCCTAAGTGAGAAGCACATGACTACACTGCACGGAATTCATTTTGCATATTTTCATTTGTAATACAAATAAGCCAATTCCAAAGCAAATGTGCAGGTAGACGGGAAAAAAAACAATTTCTTGCTAAAAAAATGCAAAAATGGTAAATATGTAGAAATCTACAATACAATTTGAATTAGAGATGAAATATAATTTTTTTAATATGAATTATGATTTAAAAAATAAACATGTGATAAATGATTTATTTCGATCTACAATGATTCAAACCCGTATCTTCATGCCTAATAATTTGGGGCCTACTACATCGCCTTTAAAACATACTTTGGGGGACCTACAGAAGTAGGTAGGCTTGCGGTGGGTCCCAGTTAATGGTTCACGGGCAGATCTGATTTAAGCCATCATGCAACTCTAAATTAATGAGTCACGGATTGCCAAACGACCAGCTATATATTGGTTAAAGGGAGCATGCATTGTCGAACGTACAACTGTGAAAGTCAGGCGGCTATTTTCTCTACGCGTAAAATTCAATCGTAGCAAATTTAGTATAACCACATGCACCATAAATTCATAATTAATAATATAATGTTTGTTCCATACTTATAATTTATCCTCCATTACAATCCATAGAGTTTTAAGTTTTAAACAATAGACTTTCGCCCATCAAGTAAATGTTTATCTAAAACAGCGAAAATTCAATCTTTATATTTTAATAAGAACATGAATCATTTTCCTATTTAAGTGATCATAACTTGTGACTTGAAAGCATAATAATAAAAAATAAAATGAGGGCAAAGTATGGGAATCAAACATTAATGTATTAACCCCTTACCCTGCACATGATTATGATGTTTTTATAATTTAAAATGGATGAATGAAATTTATAATTTGAAGGCAAGTTGATCATCCTTCTAAGAAAAGCGTATATACTTTTGTAATGGAGTAATATATTTTAATCATTATTCACACTTTTGTGTTGGAATGAGAGTAGTGAGGAAACATGGCTTCCTTACCAGCTGTTAGATTGTTAGAGTTTGGAATTCTATCCACATTCTATCTTGTTTTTATGATACTGTATATCATATAGCCCTTAATTCTATGTGTTACGATTTAAATTTAGAAGAATGAAGTGCGTGTCTTTGTGATTTAAAATGTTGAAGAATTCAACTGAGAAGGGATCTGACTGGTTATAACTGTTTGAAAGATTGTATAGTGTGGAGTGAAAGTGGCAATGTGGATTCATCAATTCTTTTCGTGTGTGTTTTGGGCAAAGTATCGATCCATATTTGATTCATTCGGTGAAACGGCTTTTACGTCAACAAAAGGTTTCACAGATATTATCTAATATCATGCCTTCCACTATATTTTTACGTCACGTTTGAGATGACTTTGTCCCAGATACAGTTACAGAGTAAGTATATTACCTCTCTTACCAAAAATTTACAATTTGGTTCCTCACATTTCATGAATTGACCTTCTCACAGGATCCATTGTTGAACATTCACGTGTTTTGCATATTGCCTTGTTTCAGACGCTTCAAATCCTCACTCAATGTAAATCACCGTTTGTTTGCATATTACATTTAAACTCAAATATGAAACATCAACGGAGTTGATTAACCGATATATTCATTAATTTTTTTCTAAACTAATCCGTTTGATTTGCAAATTGATACATA
This sequence comes from Vachellia collinsii, assembly GCA_006871305.1. Classification (NCBI taxonomy): domain Eukaryota; kingdom Viridiplantae; phylum Streptophyta; class Magnoliopsida; order Fabales; family Fabaceae; genus Vachellia; species Vachellia collinsii. Next base: position 23,904 of record QFDD01000378.1, on the reverse strand, counting down.
AATACACATGTGTATTTCAAAATATATGTTATAATTAAGTAATTTTTTTAATTTATCAAAAAAATTAATTGAATTTTATATTAATGAATGTATAATGCTTGCGGTGTAATTAGAGGTTGGAAGGAACGGAATACATTTTTTATAAGAAAAGAAAGAAACAAATACTTCTTTAGCCTTAAACATGCGACTGAGTTCACGGGAGTCGCTTGTATTTTCAAATACAGGGCATTGATCCACTATGCCCTCTCATTTAATGATTTTTTATGTTTCCCTCGTTGATCGTATAGCTTTTCTTACTCTTTTCAGATTTTCATATTCACTCTTTTCAGATTTTGGAGAATAACCATTTCGTTTTTTCCCCTTTCCTTTTCCTGTGACAGAAGAAAAACCATTTTGAATTATGGTATCGATGTCGGTTTATCTTTGTGCCTTGGCCGTTTTTTCAACAACCATTTTCACCTAACCCAATACATAAATTTATGAAAGTAAACACCACGTACATATATTTACATATCTATTCCTCAACGGATCTTATCATTTACGATTTATCCAGTGTGATCCTTTTTTGAGCCTGCAGGGCACCATATAACGTACAAAAGTCATACTAATATTACATCATAAAATTCCATCCCCACAAGTCTTCATCATAGCTGAAAATTTAAACCACCTTTTTTTTTTTTCAAAATAGAATGCCAAGCTGAAGATGGGGAATCATTTTTGTTGGGTATTACATAACTTTTTAGTAGGGGTAGAAACAGACTAGGTGCCCTGACCTACACATGTTAGGCTTTTTACAGGCCTAGGTTCAGGCCGGGTGATAGGCCATCCTGGGCCTTTTTTTTAATATTATATACACACAATACTAAAAATTTTAGAAGGGTTAGTCATGAGAGGAATTGAAATTGGACCTTAGTGATGATTGATGAAGATTTTACCACTGGATATCAATACATTTCTTGCCTAACTATCATGCATTTTCTCTAATTATAAACTTATTTTGGATCACAATAATTATTCTAGGGTTGTAATGATAAACATTTTATATTTTCTAAATTGTTAAATTATTAAGTTGTGCTTTATTAATTAATTAGATTTTAACATTTATTTTGGATGATTTTATAATTTTTTTTTGCAGACCTGTTTTCTTTTTCGGCCTTGGACTTGTGGCCTGTTAGCATAAAAATAGGCTTTTATTTATGCCACAGGCCAAACTGAGCCTATTTGTTTGGCGTGGGCTGGCATGACCTGATATGCTTACTCCTTTACCTCTGAGTGTAATTATAATTTGGTGACCATGAAGGCTGATGAAATGAAATAGATATAAAATGATAAAGCGCCATGGTTGTTATTGAATTGAATAAAATAAAATGAAGGGTATATAAAATAGAGAGTGAGAATCACAAGTGAACGGTTAGGATTATCTGGGATTCCATGATTTAGATTTGTCTATGATAAGCAAAAACATGCCGTGAGATTTAGAATTTGTTTACCAACAATTTAGAATCACTTTTACATAAATTAAAATAAAATTTTTCTCACATACTTATTTTAAATTATATATAATTATTTTTCAAAAATTAATTTAACCTCCGCTTTAAGGCACGCAGCGAAGCAGGGTAATGAATGCCGGGTGAAGTGAAGGTGAATGGCATGGCAAAGCAAAGCATAAAAGCCAAACTCACCTTCGCTTCACATTCACACAAGTCGCTGTTTATTGGATTCTTTCCTCTGCCTCCCCACTCTCTCAACCCCACCCATGGATTCCTCCTGCTTCCCCCTCCTTTTTCTCCTCCTCCTCCCTCATCTGGCTTCCTCTGATTTAGCCAAGGACCGGCAAGAGTGTGCCGATCAACTCGTCGGCCTCGCTCCCTGCCTCTCTTACGTCAGCGCCCAGGCCAAAACTCCCACCATCGATTGCTGCACCGGTCTAAAACAGGTCATCGACAAGAGCAAGAAATGCCTCTGCCTCCTCATCAAAGACCGCAACGAGCCCGACCTCGGCTTCACCCTCAACGCCTCCCTCGCCGTCAACCTTCCCTCCGCCTGCCACACCCCCGCCAACATCTCTCAGTGCATCGGTATCTTCACACCACATATCATCCAATCCCTGCTTTACCATTTCAGATTTGATTCTCACCGCTCGTTCCTGTTTCAGATCTTTTGCATCTGGCTCCTAATTCTTCCGAGGCCAAGGTGTTCGAGGGCTTTGATAAAGTCGCTCACACTAACAGTTCCAGTTCCACTCCTGCTTCCACCTCGGCCGCTCCTACCGGTAATTAATTTACAAACTAGTACTAGTATGTTTTGTTTTGTGGATTATTATTCGCTCATCTGAAATCTGCTGCGAATGAAATGATTCAGGGAAGGGATTGAGCCCCAGCACGAGTGCCGATGAGCAGAACGGTGGCGTCTCCGTGGCTGTGTGGGAAAAGAGGCGGTTGGTGGCTCGAGTGGTTTGTGTGATCACACCCTTGGTTTTCAACTTGCTTGTTTGAGAGGTGGGCCGACTTGGATTGCCATTGCCTATTGCTTATTGCTAGCCTTTTTGTAGCATTTGTTTCTGTTCACTCTGCCTATTTTTTTTTTTTTTTTTGACGTTAGACTTGCATTGTTATTGAAAAGCAAGAGTAAACATTAATGGTGTAGCGTTGAGTTACATGAATTTATGGAGCCAGCTCATGCGTGGTGGTGGTGGGTTGCTTTCCTGTTTTCGATAATGGGGCTTTTATGAAATCTGCAAGGAATGAATTCATCGGAGGGAGCGGTATCAGATCTCAGACCTTTATAGAGAGCCTTTAATGAGACATTTAAGCGAAACGAATGGTAGGCGCCTTTGTTCCAATTTTTGACAAGAGAGTTCTTGGACAAACTAGAACGCAACAACTAGCGAGTACACCTTGTTAGTGAACTAAACTTGAGGTCTGGGAATAATTTGCGATGCGATGAATGACTCGGCAAGAAGACATCAAGCTCACATAATTTTTTTGGGGTTGGGATGGCAAATAAACAGGACAAGGTGTGTGAGAGTAAAAAAGTCATCCGACTTTGGGGAATTTCGTTTGAATATACTAATTTGAAGATAAAAGGGAAGTTGGATGACTTTGCAGGGATGGCTGGAGAAGACATCACAGGTGAACATGGTACGTTCTCCCGCGTCATGGATCTTGTCCCAGCTTTAATATTTTGGGAATATCCATCCTTTAATTCAACTTCCAAAATCAACATTTTCTTTAAACAAGGCAAAGCAGGTTCAAGAGTCACTCAGGACCATGCAAGAAAGCAAGTACGGTCGATCGTGGACCTAAAATTTTCAAAACATAGTGAAGGATCTACGTCCTTGCTTAACCAGACAGAAAAAAGCTAAATGAAAGCATTATTTACACACTTTCACGAGGAATTCAGCAATTCACCACTCTTCCTCAGAGGCGATCTTTTATCTGCAAGTAACATTCACAGGTTTATAACATTTTTCAAATGATTCACAAATAATCCTAGGCAATCTCAACATGGAGTCTTGTTTTTAACAAGTCCTATTGCACTGTTCACAACTCCATTCATACAGTTTCCAACGGGTGTTGCTAAGATCCATGTAGTCGCGAAATTGAGCTCTTATCGTTACAAGTCTTCCATCACGTATTATTGTCTCGTTAGTCCGGTCAAATCGTTCTCGCTTAACCACAACGAATCTTAGTAATGAGATAATCATGTGAAGGAGGTGGCCCGATGATGTGGGTGTATTCCCTTCCCAACATTGCTATTCTATCCGCGACACAATTTCTTAAAAAATTCTAATGCATATATTTACAGATCTTTTAAATATCTCATCTGCTGCTTCTAACGATGCATCTACATTTAATTTTAATCTTAAATTCTTAATAGCATTCTAAAACAAATTTATTTATTTTTTATGATAGATTTTTTTTCATAATTTTAACATATGCCCTTCCTCAGCAGCGAAGTAATTTTATTTAATAAATATTTATTTAAAATTTTAATATATATTCTTATTATATTATCATCTTCATGATAAATATTTATTATAATAATTTTAATTTTGTCATTAAGAGCTTTTTTCATCACCTGAAAAAAAAAAAACGCCACTGTGGATTATTCTGGTCCGTTCTTGTTGGAAGTTCGGGCCTGTCTGGTAAATTTTGGGGCAAGAGTATCATGTAATACCTGGCCTGTCATGTTTTCCCATAAAAAAAAAAATGCAGAAGAAGCACTGTCTCGTTTAGGAGCTTTTTTCATAACCCTAATTTGTTTCATTTGAGGCGCCAATTCGAAGGCCTAGCCGACTCGCGCCTCCACCGTCAGCTCCTGACGCAGCCTCCACCGTCGAAGATCGAAGGCGCTGCCTCCTATACCGCCGTTGTCGAGGACGAAGTGTAAGCAACAATTTCTCTCTCCACCATCAACTCTGTCCACTTCTTAGCTGGTTGTTTTTCTAATTCCTGCCTCTCCTGAAGCAAACTTCAGTGTTGATGTACTAAAACCTTGCAGGAGGTATTAGCCATCATTATTTATTGGGTTATTGTTGTAGGCGCTTCTCTGGCTTTATGTGAATCTGTTTAGAAAGAGCTGGAGAACCACGCTTTGCATATAAATTCCTTTCTCATAATATGTTTTATTGATTTGGAAAATTAGTAATCTTATAAATATGTTACTCTCTGCATTGAATTGAATGTTATGTTTTTTTTGTTCCGGTTTACCATTTTCAAGCTTGTGTGACATGGTTATGGCGTGTATGACGATGTGAGCTTCTCCCTTTAGGATTCTCTTAAGGAGATGGGGGTCAAGGCTAAGAAAGCAATGAAGAAGAGTCTGAAAAAGGCCACAGCTAAGGCATCTGTCCCGAGCAAGAAAACAGAGGGCGACTTCTTGGTATGTCGATTCCCATGACTGAAATCCTTCGATTTTTTATTGGCGAGTTGTAACCTAGTGAGTTATTTGTTTTCTTTTCCTCCCAACCTTTGAAGTCCTTGGAAGGTGGTCCTGCTCGCAAACTTCCTGAACATAAATTGCCAGAGAATACGGCCACTGTTTTATATATTGGTCGGATACCACATGGGTTCTATGAGAAGGAGATGGAAGGTACTGCTCGATTTTATCTTTCTTGAGATCAAAGAATTTTTTAGCCGGGTCTTGCATTAATGATGGCCCGCTGTAGGTTTTTTTGGGCAATTTGGCACCATCAAGAGGTTGAGAATTTCAAGAAATAAAAAGGTTAGGCTCTTGAACTTGTTACATATCACACTGTTTTGTGTGCATATATATATATATATATTTTAGATCATGCCATGTGAAATGCATTTACCATGTGCTTTGTGTATGTTGATCCTTTTTAATTATCATTGGGGGTTTCTAACAATAGATTCATAAATTAATTCTGGATGTTTCCATCTGTTGTAGTAGTTAAAAATACTCTTTGTCATCCAAACAAAGAAGGAAGAGCTTCTTGGTCTGAGATGCCTTGGGAAGTAGATAACAAAATCCTAGTGTGGTGTTGTCTTTGTTTTAAAGAATAATATTAAGATGAGATCAAAAACACCTATTTCTGCTGTTGTGACTGTCATTATGCACGGCATAAATGTAATCAGACTGTCAATGACAACACTCTGGGAATGTCGGCTCCATCAGTTGATTGGAAGAGACAAACAAGAATGATTGTTTTGAAATGTATGTATGTACCTGCCATGGACAATGTCTTGCACAATCATTTCATTGTGTATAACTATGCAATACAGTGGGCTTATAAAATTCACCTTATGGATGTGTTTGATTTTATATGTTTCCTTATGAGACAAAAGGAGGTAATCTTTTGAACGATCACGATGGTTCCAGGAAAAAGTTGTGGACAAAGAAGTAAAATCCTTTCACAAAAAGATAAAATAAACAGAAGTAAAATCCTCTGCCTATCTGAGGCATCAGTACCATTTAGAAAGTACCATTCGTTCATTTCACATAGTATTAGATGGACTTATACTGATTGATTTCAGCTGATTTAATATTTACAATTTCTGTTGATGATTTGCAGACAGGAAAATCTAGACATTTTGGCTTCATACAGTTTGAATCTCCTGAGGTATTTTTTCATTCGTCTTACCATTGTTGTGTTATGGCTTATCTATCAAAACTAACAATTCAACGCTTTGCTCACTTTGCTTATAGGTGGCAAAAATTGTAGCTGAGACCATGCACAATTATCTGCTACAGGAACATGTTCTACAGGTTCATCTGATACCTCCAGAGGATGTTCATCCAAAATTGTGAGTGATTAGTTATTTTAGTGAATATTCATACTGAACGTTTCTGCTAAGTGTCATTTTCAATACCCGTTAGTCCTTAATGTTGAATCATGAATAGTATGCAGTCTGAGGCAGACTGGCTAAATATGAATTTTGTAAAGATGATAACTTTTCTTCTCTCTGCACCTTTGAAAGATGTGTCCGGTCCTTTACAGAATTAATGAACTTCATTATTTATTATTAATGTAAAATAACTTTCTTCTTCCGAGCATCAACAAGTTTGTATGATTGTCTTTCTAAGCCATAGACTCCTTTTACAGATGGAGGGGCTTCAATTACCTGTACAAGCCATTGGACTCTGTTCAAATTGAAAGAAAGCGGCTTGGCAAGGTACAGCTGGAATAAATCAAGGAAAACTGTTTCTTCGGAAATTGGCTTGTCTGATATGCAGTTTAAAATGAAGTCCTTTGGCTATTTTGCTGTTTTGTTCAGGAAAGAACATTGGAAGAGCAACAAAAGTTGGTTGAAAAGATCATGAAGCATGACCAAAAACGACGAAAGAGGTTGGAGGCTGCTGGGATTGATTATCAATGCCCTGAGATTGTAAGCTTGCTTTTGTGTGCCTATTAATTCTGGTGTTTCTCATGCTTTTGAAATAATATCAAGTGCAGTCTTTTGAAGGGGGCTGGTCCCTAAGACTCATTTAATTTTTCTTTCTTGATTGGTTATTTTGTGTATTTGTTCCTGTAGGTGGGCACCGTCCAGCCTGGTCCAAAGAAAATAAAGTTTGAAGACTGAGTTGGTAAGCTGGTGTCATCCAAATAGCGGGCGTGTTTCATTGGGATTTGTTGTGCTCGTTTGCCTGCCAATATTTTGATGACTTTTAGATGGCTGTGTGAATATCGTTTTCGCTTGCTATTTTTCGTGAGAGCTTATTTTGCCTTATTAGCCTCAGGAATGTCAAGTTGATGGTGGAGCGGACAAAGCGGTGAAACTGAGGTGTTTTGTTACGATCCTGCTGTGCTGTTATCAGATTTCATGAACTGGACCTGAACCATTATCATCTTCGCACCAAGGAACTGCAATTTTGAGACTCCATACACGTAACTTAGCGCTTTCCTGACCTCCTTTACCCAAAAGACATGCTATCTCTTTTCGTTTATTAGTATTTATAGAATGTCGATGCGTGTTTGTTTTGCTTGCTAGCCTTTCTTTTTTTGTTTGACAATCATCAATATCATCTTATATGTATTACTTAAAATCCATATTATTGATAAGTTATAAATAGTATAGTTAAGTTAATTTTGCACAAGGCATGGACGCTACGTTTAGCGTATTGAAGCGTTGTAAAGATGTTCCCATTGCTTCATTCAGGGAATCCTTGATGATCCCGTTTTAATACTTTTTGCATAGAGGTTCCATGAGAATTTCGTTTTTGAGACTAAGTTTGTCTTTACATAGCAATGTAAATTTAATCGAAGCTACTAAAATATCAATGAGAAGCATGTTTGGAAAACTTTTGTTTTCGGACTTGTTTGCCAATCACTTAAAAAACACTTTTACGTAAGTAGAGATAAAACTTCTCTCACATATTTACCTAGAACTGCGTAAAATCATTTAAAAAAGCTATTATCAAACATATCATTACAAATATTGAAAGGCGTGAAGATGATAGCCATAAAATATAAATCCAAAGGCTGCAACTGGCTAAGCATCAAGAGATACATTATTGTTCGTACTCGGCCTCAACCAACCTCCAGTGTCTGACTATAGCTGTCGGTCCGTATAAAAATATTGCTAATGTGGTCAGCCCAAAAATTGAAAATAGTCTGAAGGTTTTAATTTAAAGACCATTGCTTCGGGTGGCACGCAATTCTCGTTTACGTTATCCTCATTGTCTTATTTGACCTCAACCTTGTTGTTTGCCGGTGACTTTTCTTTATGCCCATGTTTGTAATTAAATATCATCATATCATTTTATTCCATATTTATTTGGAAAATAAATTATAAAACTCCCCCTTTTAACACTCAGTTGGTGTATATTACTAAATTATGGCTTATAAGTAAATATGAATGTGAAATCTACTTTTTTATAAAAATGAAAAAGAAATAATGAAAGTTACATAACTTGGTCGGTCAATTAATCATCCATGACATGCATCTCCCAGCATTGCAAATTGTCCCATTTAACCTTTTCCGTTGTTATTTATTTATTTGTTGCGTGAAGAAGGGCGTTTCGAGAGAAAGAGTCCACTTCAAGCCTTCAATCTGACATTTCTAACCTCTGAAGTCTGCGAGGCTCTCGACAGTCTCATCCATGGCTCCACCAATTCGCATCTCTCCCATCTTCTGCTTCTGCTCACTCCTTCTGATAGCGCTTTCCGAAGCTTATCTCCCCCTACCTTTACGGAACCTCCCTCTGCGATCTGATCCCAGCGTCCACGATTTGCTGGCCAAATACGGCCTCCCCAAGGGTCTTCTTCCCAACATCGTTAAATCCTACTCTCTCTCCGACGATGGCTCCTTTCGCGTAGAACTACAAAAGCCTTGTTACGTGCAGTTCGATCGCTTGGTCTATTACGATAAGGTAATCACCGGCAAGCTTACTTACGGATCGGTGTCCGATGTGTCTGGAATTCAGGCGAAGAAGCTCTTCATATGGCTTCCTGTCACCGGAATCAAAGCCAATGAGAAATCAGGTACTGTTGAATTCTACGTTGGGCCGTTGTCGGAGGAGCTACCTGCCAATCAGTTCGATGATATACCTTCGTGTCAGAGTCAGGCATGCAGAGGGAAAGCATTTTACCCAGAAGCCATGTGAGGTATTCAACTTCTTCTCCTGTTACATAGAAAAATAAACGATCTGGTGCTTGGGGAAATTATTCTCGAAAGGAGATCACAATTATTTTCTCCGTTCTGCATCCGTTAGTTAACTGCTGTGAATCTCTAATTAGCTATAAACGATATGGATGAATTGAAGCACCACTTCGCGAAGTGAATTCTATATATGATACCGAATTATGTACTCTGGATTAAACGTTTCTTGTTTGGTCGTTGTGAAGAGAACCTATAATTGTGATCTAAATTAGATTTGTTATCGTTCTAATGGAATTCGTGAATTTGGATTTGGAAGTAAGTCATCCATATTACCATCGTGCTTTAGTCATTAAGTAATCCAAAGGATTATGTGGAAAATAAGGTTAAATCTACTTTTCACTAATTTATACTGATTTGTGTTTTGCTGGCTTTGATTTCTTTAAAACTGTTAATTTCTATAATTTTAAAAGAATATAAACATGTTAGATGTTAAGATCATTAATTTTGTTTATGAGTCATTAATTTTATTAATTATAGAGAAATGATTTAATAATTTGATAAGATAACATTGAAATAATTTTTGGATGACTATTCTTGTAGTTTAAGCTTCTTTCTTTCTTTTTTTTGTATTTTTTATTTTGGTCCTGAAGTTTTACACATGATTTTAATCCCTAAAATTTTTAAACACATGGTTTTGGTTACTCAAACCTTAAAAACATGGTTTTGGTCTTTATAGTTTCATAAACATTTAGATGTTTAATGGTGTTAATTATCCATTAAATTTAGATATCAAAACCAAAATCTGTTAAAAATGTATGGACCAAAATGTATTCAAGGTATAGGGACAAAAATAAAATTAGTTAAAAGTATAGAATTAATAATTTTAGGTAAGGTAAATTATAATGACAAAAACCATTATTTTATAATTTCAAGAATCAAAATTGGAGAAACAATAGGTTGAAGGGTGGAAAATATCTAGAAATCGGTTAGAGATATTAGTTACGAAGGAAGGAGTAAATTTATCTATTTTGCTGGAAATGGATGAGTAGGTGGGCTTAACTTAACCATGATATGATATGATGCGGGACAGGTGGAAGATGAAGGGAGTCGGTGCGGCAGGAGAAGAATAAAGTGGGAAGCTAACATGGAGTGGCAGCGGAGGACACCTTATGGAATTGAGTTGACGTGTTTATATGATTTGCTTTGTTTGTGTACGGAAAGAGAGATACATACAGATTGCACAGTAAGTCCTCAGAACGCAATTACAACTCCGTATGAATGAATATTATGCTGTGGTCTCTGCTTTGTTCACGTTTTCCTTTTACTCTCTACCTTGATTATATTCCAGAACGCAATGATAAAATTAGACGTCACTAAGGACCACAAAACAAAACAAAAAAAAAAAAAATACAAATTACGTTAATCGAAATGGTAGAGAAGGAAGGTATGGGTCAGACCATGATTGCTGTTTCTTGGCTTGCAAATTACCATAATGAATACGATAATTGAAGCTTATTTCATCCAAGCACGTAGCTACTTCATTACTGGTACACTTTTCACATATCTACCGCCATCTCATTAACTAACTAACTAACCTAACGTAGATTACGATATTTACTATCTCCATCAAAATTCTGAGAAATGTCACCCAAGTTGAGCGTGGGAAATCACTCTGGCAGATTGTTCAACGAAGATATGCTATCACAAACCCATAATTTCAGACTTTGCCTTATCCAACAAGATATGCTATCACGACAAGAATGTGTCTTTCAATTCTCTTCCAGTGTTGAGGGACTCTGTAGAGAATCAGAACATAATCTGCCTTCAAACACTGGTCAACAGCGGCGTTGGGATGGTCGATCGGAATCGCACGCAGAAGGAATACCATAATGTAGTAAAGTCAGAATCGTCGTAAGTGGACTACCTTCTCCTGTGTTTCTAAGATCTTAGGACACCTTTTTTTTAAGGAGATTCCTTTCATGTGCAGTCTGTCTCCACGAAGAATTACCTCTTGACAGCTAATATTACATCATTTCTTTAATATAATATCTAATTTACATTACAAACTATATTTTGTAAGTGTTTGGATTAATTTATTTTAAATCATTTTACGAAGTTCTAGATAAATATATGAGAGGAGTTTTGTCTCAACTTACTCAATTTTATTTATTTTTAAATGATTTTGGGGATTTCCTAAATAATTACTTTATATAGGTAGTATATTTAAAATTGGAGAAGTCTTTGTTTGATTAATGCACGTGCTTATCCCAAAAAATTATCCATAATGCACTAGCGCAACACATGCTTCTTATCCTCACAATGTGTGGTATAAATTGTAACCTATCAATCTGAAATCAGCCAGCCGTCCTTGAGCAATGTACCTCTCTTCCTTCTCGCCAATTCATTGTCCCTCGGAATATCCCACCATGGATCTTCCAAGTGATCCCTCTGCGATTGGCTACCACAAGGTGAGCAACAACATGGAGAACAGTAGCTCGACTGGAAAAGAAAGAAAGAAATATTACACATGCTAAAATTTATTTACCAGAATGCTATACTTAAGATGGTTCAAGCAAGAAATGAATTCAAATTTATGAGGAATTCATTCACGTTAAGAACGGTTTTACCTTTCCCTTCTCACATCTGATATTTGTTTGTTTTTTTTTTTAATGAAAAAGTTAAATTGTCCATGGTAGGAACGAATTCACTTTTTCTCTCTTCAATCGCGTACTCCTAGGCAGATGACATTCCAGTAGAGCATTAGGCTTTGGAGGACCAGTGTGGGTGGAGGATGCGTCCTAATTTATTTGCATTGACTTTATCAAAGTACCATTACAACTTTAAAGCTAAGCTTAAGCCATTAAGTGAAAGCCTACGTTGGTTAACACTTAACATGTCAAAACACACTCTCATACTCATGAAAACTGAACAAAACACGTGCCCATGGTACATTTTGCTGCAAGTTAGATTTAATTAACTAGATGGAGGCAACGAGGATTAATGTTTGACCACTTGGTCATAAAAATACTTTGATACCTTTGCAATTCTCAAGGTTAAGTTGTAAAGTGAAGACCCATGATTTGTGGCGCTATTGAATCTGATAGATTCCATGTATGCTTCTACAATTTTGAACTCGATCGTTATTTGCCCGAACAATTTTGTAGTGCAGTATCTTGGCAAATGCTTTCTTCAGTAATTTTTTTTCCCCACTGTTTGCAGTATGTTAACCAAAAAGCCATTGTTACGACATGTATGTAAATTAATACGGCAACACAAAACTAAACGTTCTTGTTCGTTCACTTCTCCGAGTTAACTGAACAGAACAGCCAGGTAGAGGCGAGCCAGAGAGAGTTACACAATTGTTAGGTATAGGTTTGTCTTCTAACACAGCATGTACAACACTAACAAAGCATATCATATCTAATAGTAGTAAGTAAAAATAGATCCAACACTGTAATGGAAAGAAAGATCACAGCCTTAATCACTTTGAATAACATTTACAACATCCGATTCCGCTTCTTGCTCCTATTCATGAATGCAGAGGAATGACCTCATTCTATTCCCAAAAACATCAATTAAACTCATCTTTACAGGAAAACGCATCACTTATCCTACATGTCCCCTCCACAAGAAACGAAATTAAATATAATAAACCTCTTGTGCTCGATTTCTTCCCAGGAAACCAACAATTTCCCTATCTGCACCACCAAATCTTCACTTTACTTTTCTCAGACTTGAAGCACCTGGCAGTGAACAATGTGACTCTTCAAATTACCGCGTCCGGCAATTGTTGACCATAAATTTTGAACCAGAGTCCTGAGATGACCTTTTCCGGCAATATTTTCCCAAAGGTGGGGATTGCTTTCCACATGCTTGTTTGGACTGGAAACATCGACGAGGCTGATACTCATGTTGTTGCGGATGATGCACAGCTTTCCATTCAGGGGAACAAGAGCTGCCGCATCAAAAGCCCGGGAACTACCTAAATGAAGCTTGCTATCTATAAACCTTTTCCATGAATCCGTGGCTCCATCATAAACAGTAAGCTTACACCCATCCTGGCAATCAAGTGCGTAGAGTTGTCCATTCAGTGAGATACTAGGATTTCGCCAACCACTAACCATTCCATTACTAACAGGGGTCCATGTGTCAGATTCAGGTGAATAGGCTTCACATATTACATTGCGACGGGAACCAAGTCCCTTCAGAAACCATTTGCCATTGTGGAAAACACCAATAAAGGGCACCATGGGTGTGCTCATCTCTGAGACAAAGTTCCACCTGTTCCGGTTGGGATCATAAACTTCAGCAGACCGCAGAGTTCTTTGAATTCCTTCACATTCCCCACCAGCCACATAAAGACAGTTATTTATTACGCAAGAACCAAAAAGATGACGTTTCCGCAGCATATCTGGTGCTCTGTGCCATTTATTTGTACGGGCACTGTAGAAAATGACGCGTCTCATTGATCCCTTCAGTGGATCTCTTCCACCAAATAAGTACAGGTGGCAGCCACTTATAACGGCACAGCCAAATCCCAATGCTTCAGAGTACTCCCCAGGAACAGGTGGAAGTGGCTGCCACAGTTGGTAGATAGGATCAAAAGCATGCAATGAGATTCTCCCATCACGGTCTCTTTTGATGACATAAACCCACTCTTCTGCCATTCCAAGGCTTTTCCTTTGTGAATAAAAGTAGTTTCCAGACAGAAGGCGGTACCATCTCTTGCAAACCAAGCGCAGTTTCCTATGCTCAATTCGAGGCACTCGAATCAAACAAGCAATAGCAAGATCATCTGGAAGGCCAGGTAGTAGAGGAGGCTGAACTCGTGTCCTTTCTCTACGCAAATTCTTACTCTTGTGTGCATTGGGATTTATGTCAGGTTGGATACAAATCTTTGACCCAGGAACAAATTTGCGTGCCCCTGCGACTGTTTTCAGGCCTGAATCAACTTTGCAGTAGCAAGAAACAGAGTCAACCTGTAAAGCCTTTGATGTCAGCAACAACTCAAACTTGTACAAACGCCCAACAATTTAGTTCATGTCATGGCTTCAGAATTATTTGTTTGAATTGATGGGAAAACAAAGTAAGTAGTTAAAACAAAAAAGGAAAAAGAAAAGAAAAGAAAAGAAAAGAAAAGAAAAGAGCATTAACATTGAGTGGATAAAACTCAATGACACCTCAGGGTGAAAAGCGAAACATATCCCTCTGAATGCAGCAATAAATCAATTGATGTGGACATGTTTTGTCTAAAAAGCCAAAAATATGTTAGGAAGAAGGAGATGCAAGGAAGTAAAATGACACAGCTTACTAAAACCAATGAATCAATCAGGAAGAGCTGCAGGAAGGAAACCCTTAATGAGATTCAGAAAGATTGGAATGTGTTTCAGTCAACAGTTATATCCTAAAATATTATATTCATTTTTTTTTCCTTTTCCTTTTTTGAATGAAAGGCCACGGCTCATGCTGTACAACAGAAGAAACAAAATTACAAGGAACTTTTAAAGGGTCCCAGGAAGTGGGTTTATTGCCTTAATCCCATGCTTACACCTTTATTCCAGCATATATATGGGGCTGATCAAAAGGGCTTGATGAAGACACCACCCTCTCCTCAAATTATTAAACAAAAGACACCAGAAAGCAAAGGTCCTATCTCAGCAAGTAGGGAATGAGAAGGAAGTGATGGGTATGCTGGAAGGATCCAAGAACTAGCCCACGTTTGACTAGCCAAGTAGACAAGCGACCCTGCATTTTTTTTTTTATCTTTCCCACGTATTTACTTGTACAAGTTTTGTAGAAGTAATATAGAATGAACTTTTTGAAAATTGTCTTGTCTTGTTATTTATTATTCTGTACAATGCTATACTGAAATGCCAGGAAGACCACAGTAGTGGTCAGTCAAGTATATCCAAAGGAACATTTTTAGTCAGACCACTCAGGGTTGAATGAGTTGATCAAACAAGGACAACAAAAAAACTAGAGATTATATCAAAAGGCCGAGGTCAGTCAAACAGATTTTTTTTTTTTTAAGAATTATGACGCCTGATTATATGTAAACAAAAGAAAAAGGGAAAAAAAATAGCTCACAAAATAAAGACATATATTTCAAGGCATACAAAAATTACCAACAGGACCTTCTAATAATGATAAGGTTGAGTAGAAGAATTTGCTGGAACAGACAACCAGGGAAACAGGTGTGTGTGCAACTTAGTGCATTTATGCATATAGGTTGGTAGGATTTCATGGATAATCATGGATATAAAGTAAAAAAATAAACGCAATAAGTAAATCAAACAAAAACCCTTCCCTAGATGGTAGAGGAAGAGAAAATCGCTAATGACAGTGTTTATCCTTGGAATTCCTTATCCCAGGACATATCTTTGAAGCTTATGCTCCTGCATTTTGTTTCGACCTTTTGTTTCATTTTTTTTTAGAATATGTTAAGGGAGAGACATGCATCAAAGAACGAGCAATTCAACAAAATCCTAAGCAAAAGATCACAACAGTGCTCGTTATATCTGCAAATCCATTACAGAAAACACCTACCCCCCCACCCCAAAAAAAAAAAAAGTACTGGAGTTTTTCTACACATAGGAGATGTGAAAGAATGAACGTGACATCCCTTTTTGGTGCTACAGTCGAAGCCTTGAACTTCAAACGAACAAACTCCTTGTTATAATGACTTCCCTTCTTCATACCCATAACACTCCTCCAATAACAGTTATAGAACGTATTGATCCAATTAAACAGTAAATTTTCTACTACTCTGAAACAATGAGCTTACGGCCAGAATAAAGATGAAGTATGAAATGTCACTAGCATTCCTTCTCCCTTATGAGCTTATTGCCAAATTATCACAATGTTAAAATGCCGCCGTCAGCATTCCCTAGACGTAAATTCCAGGTGAATACATCTTTGTACTTTATTATATCAGATTTTCACAAGAATCTGAGGAGGCCAACTGAAAATGAATGATGAGGCTGCAAGAGAGACATCGTCAGAACCAGAGCCTTAAAAGGAAAAAAAAGAGTTTCCTCCCATCGAGCAACCTAAGGACTGAAGCCACAAATTGACTATGACTATGAAGTTTGAGGAGAGAAAAAGAACTCTACTTCCGCATTAAAAAAACAAACCAATGGATGATTAAATGCAAATTTTTTTAAGAAAGGCAATTCG
Organism: Vachellia collinsii; assembly: GCA_006871305.1. Lineage (NCBI taxonomy): Eukaryota > Viridiplantae > Streptophyta > Magnoliopsida > Fabales > Fabaceae > Vachellia > Vachellia collinsii. Next base: position 7,663 of record QFDD01000378.1, on the reverse strand, counting down.
AAATCAGGAATTGCCGGCCACCCAGAGAACCAGGCTTTCATCAGACGCTAAGAACAAATAAATTATTTGCTTCCATTGCAAAAGCAGGAACAAATTCGGGTCTGCCTAAACGACAAGCACATCCTTGGCTCACTGACAATGCCCAACATAGATAAACAGCTAAAACTGAGAAATTTGAACAAGAACTCATCTGGATTTAGCTCAGATATCACGAATTAGGGGAAAACTAAACTTAAATGCAATCGAAAATGGAATTATCTTAGAGCCAAATATACTGACCAGAGGAGCTTGAACTCGGGGGGCCCTTTGAGCATTCGCGGAGTGTTCAACTAGTTGGTTCATCTCTGAAGCTGAGTTTGGGAGGTGAAATGATATAGTCGCCTCGAATGAATATCAAGGCAAATTAAGCATGCTGGGTTCAGATCAAGAGCCTAACCCCCAATTCTTTGAATCTGATCCAACAAAACAGACACGAAAAGCTTGTATTTTTACAACTGAAACTGCAAGCGAAAGCTAGAAGACAAATGGGACTTTTTGCAAATGACGGGTGTTGAATTGGTACTAAGTCGTGAAGGCACCTCTCCCCCCAGCGTCTCCTTGAACCGTTCTCCTCTCCAGCAGGACCCGAGAGCTTCACCAACTTTTGATTTTCTTTTGGGTTTTCATAAAACAAATTTAATTTAATATCTACAAAAAATATTGTTCTCTTAATGTTCTTCATAACTTTTGGTTTTACTGTGGAGTGTGGACTGAAAATTTTGATTCTCTTCTATTAATTGCCTCCCTGAGTTTTCCCACCGCAATTTGCTTCTCTTCAAGTGACAAAAATACTGCGAATAATCAACATCAAATAGCAGTAGTAATATACACAAAAGTACTTCATAATAATAGTTTAAGGAGCATTATTAATTTCAAGAATATAAGTCCAACAAATAAATACTTGTGACATGTACAAATTAACAGTTTTTTTTTCCATAAGTATAAATTAACAGTTTTTATTTGAATATAATACTAATGGTACTTTTATACACAGTCTTCATTGATCTTTATTTTATTTTACTTTGTACTCTAAAAATTACGATTTATGATCGATAAAAGGATACCAAAATTACGTTAACTCTTGTTTATGATCGATATAATACTAACTCTACTCGCTGCTTGGATACTTGATATCGTTTTTGTGATACGCAGGAGGAACAAATAATAATTTTCACATCCACGGTATCAACATAAAAATAATGGAGCGCAAAAATAGTTTTGAGCTTATTAGCAAAATTGTTCTCTATGATACGATAAAGTCGTGCTTCAAAGAGGGCACGTAACTACCCATCATGATTGACTAAAATAATCTGATACTGGGTTAGTTTGGCACTGATCGAAGTTACATAAATTTAGAGAATGTTTTTAACAGCAGGAACCAAAAAAACATGGATGACTTGCCCAGCAGCTAGCAGCCTAGCACTTGGCAGAGGGGTCCTTAAATTGAATGCACACAGATCTGACATTGGCGATGGTAGTCTGCGCCATTAATGGCACGTTATTCTGACAAACAAATTGAGAACAAAAGGGCAGCTGATTTGGCAAGAAGCCCAACCATATCAACTTAATCTTAACACCTCTAGTTCATGAAGCATTCAGGCTAGTCATACGTTTCTGGGGTTTCAACATCATCGTTGCCTTTCGCAAGCGCCTGTTTATTGTTTTCAAAAAATACTCTCACGAAAATTGAGATAAAACAAAATTCATAGCATAAATAATTCAAAATAAACCAATCTAAACAACATGCAATCAAATATTGAGACAGCGCCATGCCAACGAGCTAAATAAAGACGTGGCTGGGTTTTCCAGTACCTTGTATGCCACTATTTGGCTTTTCTTTCACATCGGCATGAAAGTAAATGAGCTGAACCTTTCTAGAGAACTACATGACACAGATGTTTGACAGGAAAATTTCGGATTTATTCTCCGCCCTTCAAGAGCTATAAACCTCTATGTTCAAGAGTGGTGGATTTTAATACGGCAACACATACATGCAGCTTTAGGCCAAATTTAAAAAAGAAAAGAAAAAAAAAAAGACGAAAGAATGCCAATGCCAGCCAGACTTGAGAGGTGAACAGAGATAATGTTGAAGACTGAATAAAGCGGTCAAGAAAAATGACTCAAATACGCTAAGTAATATCCCATTGCCTAACATTATACACCTCTATCAAAGTGGTAAAATACCACAAATTCCCCCGTCCCCTCCACGATTAGCTTTGCAAACAGTACAAAATGTGACTCCAAACACTAGCAAGGGCAAAACGACAGCAAAAATAATAATAGACTTGGGAAAAAAAATAGAAGGGGAGGAGGGGGACCATCCTATGGGTGTATCTCAGCACCTAATATCTAAGTATGAAACTGCTATTTGAAGCCCAAGTCAATCAGTCCCACGCACTTGTGACCCCAGAACCATATCCTCCAGCATACCCACCACCAGAAGCCCCATACCCGCTACTGCTATTTCCCCCACTGTAATAATCAGAACCACCTCTGCTGTTAAAGCTCTCTCTTCGGAAGTCACGGCCACCAAAACGACCCCCACCTGATCGACGGTTTCTTCCACCAAAAGATGATCGAGCAGCGTACCTTGAGAGCCAAGCAGGCACTTCTTGATTTGCTTCTTGCATCAGATCTGCTAAAGCCCTTGCAAGGGATGCGTTGTTTTCATTGAAGAACGCAGTTGCAAGACCCTTCTTTCCTGCTCTTCCCGTCCTTCCAATTCGGTGTACATAATCATCGATATCATTTGGTAGATCAAAGTTGACCACATGGGCAACATGAGGAATATCAAGACCGCGTGCAGCCACATCAGTGGCAACCAATATGGGGGTGTTGCCACTTTTAAATGACCTTAATGCCATTTCCCTTTCCTGCAGGTATGCCGATGAATAATGACAAATGGATAAAACAGGCGCACACAAACAACAAATTCAATAGGTAGCTAACATAACAGGAGAATGAGCAAATGACAGATATGTCATCAAATAAGGAAAAACAAGTCAATAAGCAGTGCCACATAGTGCCAATCAATGACTAAATATCGTTGTAAGAGCCCAAGAACCACAAACAGTAGCTGGGTCATAAGGTATGGTCACATGTGATCCGATTACAGAATGAAAAGTACTAGCTTCAGCAATGAACCAACATGTGCAAACATGAATATATCAATCCAACCAAGTATGCCAAATATGAAAAGAAATTAAAGATATTGGTCACATTAAATCAAAGTTCAACCTCATATAAATGCTGGCATAAAAAAGATGATTCAGTGACTTAGGAAAATAGCACAAAGAATGGAAGGAAAGGAGGGTATGATATGGATCAATTTCCTCCTTATTTGTTTGGAAGGACATGGAGGCAGAGGTGATAGTGAATGTTATCCCAATATAATTGACTAACAATCTACTTTTTAGTTCGGAGTTTTGGACTAACAAGGATGCTCATTATCCACAACCTAATCGAAAGGCCAGCAGAAGAGCCGTGGTCGAGGGGGAAGAGAGGACTGCATCTGGTCTGGGAAACTTCACACAAGCATCCAAACTACCCACTCCAGGGCATAAATAAATTCAAGCCTACTCTTCAGTTCCAGAATATTAACCAGACACAATCTCTTATCCAGTTAAAAATAAAGAAATTTTACACACCAATACTAAGGCAAACTTAACTTTACAATATAACATACCAACCTGTTGTGTCCTATCCCCGTGAATAGTGGTAGCTGGAAAACCATTCATGCATAGCCAGTGTTCCAATGAATCGGCTCCCTTCTTTGTCTCCACAAAAACTAATGTCAAAGCTTGCTGCAAAAATCAGAACCATACATCACACAGTCTAAGATGATGAACAAAATAGAATCAACTTTCCAAAAGAAAGGAAATGCACAAGTCATGGGCAGAGGCAAGTCACTAGAGCTGAGAGATGGGGAGAGGTAGAAATAAAGCAAGAGAAGAAACATCTAAAAGATAGAAGACACAAGAACCGATAACTGTCCAAGTTTATTAGTTTACACTCACTCTGGATGTGTTGTACTGAGTTATGCTCATTGCCCAAAGAGTGTCAGTAAACAAGCATACTGAATTTTATGCAAGTGAAACACGTTGAGTTTGATAGTACCTTTCCTTGCACACCATTTGCCCTCTGAGCATGAAGAAGGTCCATGAGGTGACTTCTCTTGTCAGACTCCTGAACAAATTCAACTCTTTGGACAATCAAATCTGTACTTGAACCCACTCTTCCAACAGCCAGAAAAACATAATTTGAAAGGAAATCCGAGGCCAATCTCTGCATATCAGCCAGAAATGATAAGAAATAGCATCAATCACATATAGTAGTGGTACATTTGAAATATTAACATTCATCTGCATTATTCACACATATCAGCGCACTTATCATCTTATTCTTCAAACAATATTTGTTTCTAAATGCAGTTACTTCTTTTAGAGAAGGTTGACGGTGTGATCTAGGGTCCAAAGCCTCCTGAGTGCAAGTCTGTCACTTATAATTTAACAAGTAAAATCTTAGGACAGTTGCAACTGTCCCTAAATGTATAAGCATTTGTTCTTGAGACTCCAACAAACAGCATTAAGTAACAAGAGTGCACTCATTCCAAGAGACAGAAGTAAATAAAGATGCGAGGAAAAGTCTAGCAATCCCATTCAAGTGTATAAGCGAGAGAACTTAAGAAACACGAGTTTAATCAAAAACACATCATGTCTGGATTGATGTAACTCAACTTTTGAAGGATATTTAAAGATGAAGTCAAACCTGTATTTCTTTTGGAAATGTGGCACTGAACAGCATAGTCTGTCTGGCACCTGGTGGAGGCATATCCATCTGCTCCACAATCTTCCTTATTTGTGGCTCAAACCCCATATCCAACATCCGGTCTGCTTCATCTAAGGCTAAATATCTTATCATCTGCAGTGAAACTCTAGCCCTCTCTAGCAAATCCACCAATCTTCCAGGGGTTGCCACAAGAATGTCAACTCCTCTCTCAAGATCTCGCAGCTGCAGAAAATTTAACTTTTGTTGGAAACCACGCCAAATCTAAGTCTGTACTGGCAATAAAAAGTACGCTTTTTATGGATCATTCAAGAACTAAACTTGTGACCCAGAAGAACATATACATAGCAAACAAGCAATTAGCAATAAAGACAAATAAACGATGGACATAAGATCATACTACTTACTCCTCATTCATTGTTTGGGGTCTCCTCACTATTTCCTTGTTTCTTGCTCTCTTTATTATTACTCATTTTTACCATGGGGAGGCTGACACTCAAAACCCTTTAAGAAAGACCGCTTTTTCTTACAGTAAGCTTCTTTTTCTTTCCTGTGGGCTCTTTATTTTTTAACGAAGCATTCTGATACTGTGAATGCTTAATTTAAGCACCTGATACATTTCCTACATTGCACCTGAATCAATTTTTATATTGCAATCCTCGTTGAAATCATGTCAAAAGCAACAGACATAGCATTGTTTTACTCTTATCATAACTTTCTTTACATTCTGCTACATCTCTTAGGATGATTTTGGAATCTTAAAACGTAACTGAAACTGACAAAACGAAGATTATTAATTTTCCATATATATGTTATGTTATTGTCCTCCAAATAGATTTGAGTGAACATTTGAATGTAGAATGCGTAAAGATATATGCTGAGTTACTAACTGCTATTTTTAACTATGCTGTCAAAGTATTAAACCTTAAAACACGTCAAATGCCCTTTCAAATCTTGAATACTAAATTATCAATAGTAAAGTATGGACTAAGCATTGCTCAAAAGCCATCACTACAAAATCAAATGCCACGAAGGCTTCACATGCATTAAGGAAGGTACAGTACCTCCTTAAAAGTATAACCCAGCATGTCAAGTATACCATGATAATGAACCACAAAAGTCATTAGCAGTTATTGCCTACACATTTATTTCCCAATCAATAATATCAATTTAAAGCTGTGGCCAGTCACACACACGTGCACACATGTATATATACCACAAACCTGCTGGTTTATTGGTGCACCACCGTAAGCAACAACCACCCGAACCCCACTTTGGTAAGAAAACTTCCTGGCTTCTTCATGTATCTGAAACCAAATCACAACATTTCCAATATATTATATCTCAAAGCAAAACTGCAAATAAAAACATGCCGCAATAAACAGTTAATGTGATGGACTCACTTGCATTGATAGCTCCCTGGTTGGTGAAAGAACAAGAGCAAGTGGATACACTGTACGCACCCCACGAGGTGGCCTCTGCACAGGTTGGCCCCTCATAATTCCACTGATGATAGGAAAACAGAAAGCAGCTGTCTTTCCAGAACCAGTCTGGGCACATGCCATCAAATCTCGTCCAGCAAGGGATATTGGTATGGCGTATCTTTGAACTGGTGTTGGCTTCACATATTTGCACCTTCTTATATTCTGATTAAGTGCTTCACCCAAGTCAATCTCTGCAAATGTATTCACCGGTGGTGGCACATTCGCACCACTGGTCTCCACAGGAATGTCTTCGTATGCATCAAAATTGATTCCTGTGTTCTCTTGCTCACCGAATGCCTCTTCTGAATTGTCCTCATCGCCAAAGGGATTGGCCTCCCTCTCCCTGCCACGATCCCAACCACTGCCCCTGTTTCCCCATCCAGCTCGGCTACTGCCACCATACCCAAACCGATTCTCATTTCTGGGCATAGCCAACCGTGATCCAGCATTACCGATACCGGTACCAGAGGCAGAAGCACGGCCGCTATTTGCGGGAGCAGGGGCTTCTGCAGAAGGTGGACGGTTCCGAAGATGTGGAGGAACATAGACTGGACGTGAAGGAGCTGAAGTGTTGCCAGTTCCCACATTGCTGGCAGAAGAGCCAGGACCTGCACTATCAGCTGCAGAGCTTGCAGCCAAATCTGCCCATGAAGTTCGCATAGTCAATCACTATTTTTTTCGGAGTCTAGAATTCTCAACAAATTTTCCACAGGAAATCCCCCCTCTTTCAAATAAGGGATAAGATTTATAACTTTAAGCAGCAAAAACAACCCTCAGTTGGAGCAGAAAAAACTTCTTCCAATCGCAATAAAAATTCTTGAGACTCAACCCTGCAATTCAATGTAGTCCTATTAGCGCTCGGAGAGAACCGTTCCAACCCTCTTGCCAAATCGATCTCGATAATCTAGATAAAATAAATAAATTAAAACTGAATAAAAAAAGAAAACGCAAGATAGTGGCAATGTTCAGATTGCGAATCAGCAGAGCGTAATCAACACATGAAATAACCCCATTTGTCAACCGACCCTGGAAAAACTACTGACCAGCGTGCGTCAATCCCCTTAAATTGACTCGCCCAAATAACATGAACCACCCTCAAATAAGTGAAAAGGGAAGCACCCTGATCATGACTCACGAATGTAAATGGTTTAAAGACGAATGGGAAAACCCAACAACGAGCGATGTCAATACACGAATGAAGAAACACGGCAGAACAAGAAGTGAGGGATGAGATAGATTTACCTGAAATATATTGTAGAGATTAAAACCCTAAATTGATGAGGAGACGAAGTGAGGATGGTAGATGATCAAGAAACCCTAAATTGGTTCGCCGACAGACAGCGCTTAAGTGGGAT